>JAJKFI010037633.1:0-27492 GCA_029204185.1 Lerista edwardsae
TCTTCTTGGTGAGGGGTGGGCCCCACAGGGAGGGTGGTGGCCCCCCCACAGGAATGCCCCACATTGGGCCCCGCTGCTGCTAGAGCCGGCCCTAGATGAGCTTAAACTTAAAGAGTTTAAGGACCACCTCAGAGAAAGGGCTTTTTCCAGCTTCCGACTTCCTGTCCAGTTAGATATTTGCTCATATCTTTCAAACAAAGCTATTCCTTCCTAGTGGTGCCTATGGGTCTAATACAAGAGCCCTGTTCAGATAAAATGTAACCATGGTCACCATCCAGCAGGAACAAGAGCTGGCAAGATGCTCAGAGCCTCGTCCCCCCCCCTCTCCATGTTCCAGAGCATGTGAACCATCTCTCCCCAGAGAGAGTGGTTGTCTCTGCAGGTGGATGCTGTCCTTGGGAATTGCACGTGGGGGGGGACAACTATGAGCATGGCGGAGGAGACGTGGCTTGGGGGCACTCTCCTTCGTTTGACACAATAGTTCTGGAACAGCCAGAGGACAGAACCGCACTGTGGGCGCGCGCAACCCTAACCTGGAATTAGGCTGGCACAATTCACTTGGAGTGTCACAAATCTATATATATATATATAAATGGATGTGGGTATGTATGTATGTATGTATGTATGTATGTATGTATGTATGCGGGTGTGTATGTATGTATGTTATGCATAGGCTCGGGAATGCCTGGACCGATCCGCACGAAACTTGGCAGGAATACACCTTGCAGCCTGGAAAGAAACACTGCGGGGGTCAGACCCCCCTACAGCCCCCTGGGGGGGGAGGGACAGCGAGGAGATTGTATTGGAGTGAAAGTGTGCTGCCACCCTGTGGTCACAAAGGATTCTGCAGGTCATGAGCTGGGATTGCACTCACTGAGCATGAAGAGACCTCAGAAACGAAAGTGAAACTGCTTTGCACTGCCTGAGTTGCCCAGGCTGGAAAGAGCATGATCCAGAGAGTTCCAACACCCAGTCGGATCTGAGAGGGACCTATTTCCAGAGGGCTAACTGGCCACCTCTTCCTGTTTCTCACACGTCGGTGCTATCCTACCACAGGACCTGCAGACAGTGTTCAGTGAGTGTGACAATTTCATTACGCTCCTTTGCTTGATTCTGTCCCTGTATTCATTCCTTCTCCTAATAGAAGCTGGGGATACTTTGTCCCCCGGGCAACGCCGGGTAACAAAAGGCTAGTGCACTATAAAGTGTGTTTGCCCCACTCTCGGAATCAGGGAGGCTGGCACACGGACATGTGCTGTCCTCCCTGACTTTGAGAGTGGTCCAAACACACAGGTTAGGATTGCACCCTGTGAAGGCTACATCTGGGACTGAGGATTTGGTGAATCACAGAATACTGTATATTTGTAAAAAACAAAAAAAACAAAAAACCATTGAAAAATTATGCTTTGGACTAGCCTGCCCATGGAATCCGCCTTGGGCATTTGCTTCAACAAGGGAAAAATAGGATATAAATTCTTCAAATAATATAAATAAATAAACAAATAAACAAACAAACAAACAAACAAACAAGCTAGCCCTCAAGTTGTCCTGACAATCAAACTTTCTCTTCTGTCCTAAGCGGGTTTGTGGGTTGGCTTGTCGGCATGAAACCCGATGCAATGTAAATTGTGTCATTGGCCCTGGTGTCGTCATTCTTCAAGCAGTACAAAAGCTACTGGGTGGGACCAGGACTTTGGCATGCCTGCCTTGCAACTGCAAGCCCTTTGGGGCAGGGACCTGTCTTCCAATCTCACGTACAAAAGAGGTGCTATGAAAAGATTGATTTCTTTACAGAGTCCTTTGCAGCCCGCCTTTCTCATCTAAAACCAGACCACTCCAGACCAGGCCTGAACACAAACACAGCAGCAAGTAAAATGCAAAGAAACAAGCAAAACATAACAAACAGAGGATGGAATCCTAGTGGAGTTAGGCCAGCACAGTTTGCCCGGCCCAAGGGCCACCATAAAGCTCATTTAGACCACTCTCGGAGTCAAGGAGGATGGCTCACATCTGCATGCTGGCCTCTCTGACTCCAAGAGTGGTCCAAACACACTTCACGGTGTCCCTTGTGCTGGCCAGACTTTGCTTTATTTATCTCATATTTACCTCAGAATTTTACCTCAAAAATTTACCTCAGAACGCCAGATACAAGGGAGTGGTGTTTGGACCACTCTTGGAGTCAGGGAGGATGGCTTACGTCTGCGTGCTGGCCTCTCTGACTCCGAGAGTGGTCCCAACATACTTTACGGTGTCCCTTGTGCTGTCCAGACTTTGCTTTATTTATCTCATATTTACCTCAGAATTTTACCTCAAAAATTTGCCTCAGAACGCCAGATACAAGGGAGTGGTGTTTTGTCCCCACTTGGAGTCAGGGAGGATGGCGCACTTCTCTGTGCTGGCCTCTCTGACTCCAAGAGTGGTCCAAACACACTTCACGGTGTCCCTTGCACCGGCCAAACTTCATTGGCCTAACTGTGCTGGCCTAACTCCCGGTTAGGATTGCCCCCTGCGTCAGGGTGGATAGCGCCACGTCCGTGTCCCTGCCTCCCTGATTCAGAGAGGGGTGCAAACACACTTTCAGCGCAATCCAAACCTGGGTCAGCCAAGCGCGGTTGCGAACATGCCATAAGGTTTGTCTGCACCAGCATTTCTGGTACTGTGCTGACCGAGGCAGTTGCGCTGAGGCCGCCATTTGAAGAGGACAAACGTGCCCTTGCCCCATGGAGGTTCCAGCCTGCTCCCAACCTAGGCTGGATACAGCACAGGCCCACCAGCCTGCCTGTTCCAGTGCAGGTTACGATTGCACCCTTTATGCAACACTTTTGCAACATGCCTGGCTCTGGGCGCAATCCTAACCCGGAGTTTAGGCTGGCACAAGGAACCAAGCCAGTAGTGCTATCCAGCCGGTATGCTGGGCGGGACTTACGTTTGATTGGCAGTCTGCCCGTTGTGTCACGCCGCGTTCCGCCACTTTCCCACACGCCCCGGCATGCGGAAAAGCGGCGGAACGCGGCGTGACACAACGGGCGGACTGCCGATCAAACCTAAGTCCCGCCCAGCGTACCAGCTGGATAGCACTACTGAACCAAGCCCTCCCTCCGTCCTGCCTTCCCCCCACCCAGGCTAGCCGAGAGGACTCTCCAAGGCGGGGTGCCACTAGAGCAGCCACTCACTGTCGCCGGAAAGCCCTTGGTGTAAACACACGGTCTGCAGAGACAGTTTGACTGAGCTCAAAACTCCAGGGGGACATCAGCTTTCAGATCAGGCCCGTTTTCTCCTTTCCGCTTGAGGGTTCCTGTCCTTTTGTCCGTGGCATCAGAGCACCACACGCTCTGCTAGCCAGTGGCCGTAACACCTTGGTCTGCATCAGGCCCTCTGGTGGCAAGCAAAACAGTCCAGGCATGCCAAGGACAAGTGGCTGACTCACTTGCAGAAGCAACACAGGCTCATCGGGACAAGAGGGCAGATCGGCCGAGATGGCACCAAAAGAGTCAGAGCCAGCCAGAGGCTGAAGAGAAGAGAGGACACGAGCCTTCGTCACTGCCCACTAACCACCACCCTGATGAGTCTGTTACCTGCTAATCCCCACGTTTGTATTCTGGAGCAGCAAGACCAGCACTGAGGGGAGGGCACCGTGCCCCCAGCCAGCACAACACCAACCACCACAAATGAAATGTCCTTGTGAGTCTGCAGTTTCTGAAATCAATCGGGATGTGGTTTCCGTCCTTTTAGCAGAGCAGCATTCCTGGGCAAGGAAGAAAGCAGACGGTGATGTCAGCGGGAAGGGGGGTTGCAGTCGGTGACCATCAGGGCAGGAAGAGGGTGCTGGCAGGCTGCTGCTGGGCACAAGGCCCTGGCTGTCCCTCTGGCCTCGTCTGCTCAGCGCACACACAGCTGTTCCCATGGCTGCCCCTTATGGTATTCTTGCATGCCCACAACCCTACACCCAGCGGCATCATGCAGCCGGAATGCTGGGCGGGAGGAACGGGTGAGCGGCAGCCCGGCCATTGCGTTCCGGTCCGTTTCGCCGTCTTCCCCGCCCCCGCGGGGGTGGGGAAGGCGGCGAAACAGAGCGGTACGCAACGGGCGGGCTGCCGCTCACCTGTTCCTCCCGCCCAGCATTCCGGCTGCATGACGCCGCTGCCTACACCCCCTGCTATTGGACACACTCAGAATTGTGTGTGGGGAGCAAGACTTCCCACATGGCTTAAAAGGCTCCTTTACCTCCCTTTCCCCTGCCAGTCTGAAAAAGGACATAGTGGAACTGGGAAAAGTGCAGAAGAGAGCGACCAGGAGGATGACTGGGCTGGGGCACCTCCCTTCTGAGGAAAGGCCGCAGCATTTGGGGTTCTTCAGTCTGGAAAAACAGCGCCTGCGGGGGGACATGATGGAGAGCCCAATCCTAAACTGTGCTGGAACAGTGGGGCTGGTGGGCCTGTGCTGTGTCCAGTGAAGCTTTGGAGCACTCAACAGTGGCATAGCTAGGGCATTTTGCACCTGGGGCTACTTAATTTTTTAACCCCCACCCCTCCAAAAAAAAATTATTTATTTATTTGGCCATAATGTTTGCTAGCATTAAGGTACTATACTCCGGGGGGCTTCATTGAATTCCTGGTGAAATTCCACATCCAACGGTATACAGCATGATGGTATTATTCCTTAAAACCGAGATTTTGAAAATCGCGATTTGTTCAAAAGAAGTTTCATTTTCAGTTTTTACCTTTTTGGCCATAACTTTTGATAGAATAGAGATATCACACTCCAGTTTTTTTCCATTGAATTCCAGTTGGAATTCCGCATCCAACGGTATACAGCCTATATTATGCCATGAACTCACGATTTTCAGAATTTGGGGTTCAGTAGTGACACCCCCCCTAAAGAGGGCACCTGGGGTGCTGCCCCCACCTGCCCCATAGGTAGCTACACCACTGGCGCTCAGGATCCTCCCCAGGGCAAGGGCACATACGGACCCTTGCACCAGGGGAGGTTCCAGCCTCCCCTATGGGTTCCTCAGATCTGTGCCTGCTGGATAGCAGGCACAGAGCTGAGAATGCCATATAGCCTGAATGGGGGCTGCATCCCAGCCCTGCCCCCCTCCCCAGGCCAGCACACCACAATTTTCAACAGGAGCACAAATTGGGGGGGGGGGGATTCTGAAATCTAGTAATCTAGTATGTCTGCCAAAATTCCCTTCCCTTCTTTGGCTTCCCCCTCTGCCACAAATTCTCACTTGGTAGCCTTTGGGAAGCCCTTCCCTCTCTGTTTGTCTTCCCAGTTGCAAAATGGGGATAACAACAACAACAACAACAACAACCTTATTTACATGTGAGTTCTTATAAGGGCATCAAGGTAACACAAGCGGACCTTCACTTGAAAATTCAAACTATTAATACTCACAAAAGGAGCATAGCAAGAATCTTAATCTTAATCTGCAGCTTCCAAGATGGCTGCTCCCGGCTTTCCGCAACCCACCTGACACTAGGTCATGACCCACCAAGTGGGTCTCAACCCAGAGTTTGAGAAACAGAATGCTGGAATATTGGAGACAGAACTGGAACAGAGATGGGGTGGCAGAGGCATCAGACATCTAGTTTTCCAGCTCTGATGTAGCCATCCCAAGGGGGGGGGGGTGCTGCATTCTGTGAGGTGGGGAATTCATGGAGGCCTCTTCAAGGTAAGGGAACACACGTCGCTGCATTGCGGCTGCATTGGTGCTGGAAAGTTGGGTAGGATTGGGCCAAAGTGTCCAGATTCTGTTATCATGCTATATGTTGGTCATCCCTAGGGGTGCTTTTTTTTGTGTGATTTCCCCCCCCCCAAATTTCTTGATTAGAATAGCAAATTGCGGTGTTATGTTTTTATCCAAATTTTTGTTGCAAATTGTACAAACAGCGGAATAAATAAGGGTGAATGGCCCTACAAAGGCAAGCAATCACTGGCTCACATACCCCAGCCCGAAAAAACCTGCTCAAAAATTCCCAAGCTGCACCCTGATTGCTGCTGGGAGCATCAAGAAACTGCTACTTACTATTTCCAAATTCCATTAAAGTCGCCGCAGCATGCACTGTGAACTATGAACATGCATGTTCATGCAGGTTTAATCAAGCTTCCACCTGTTTCTGCCACTCCTTCTCCTGATCCCTTCCTGAAAATTATTTGTGGATTCCTCAAGACTGTGTCAAAAACAAACAAAAGTGGTGTTATTTTTTGTGAAATTAATCTAAATGTGTGTCAAATTCTGTCAAAAATAAGCAAAAGTGCTGTTTTTCGTGTTTTGACCTGAATTTCATTTTATGTAATATTTTCAGTAGAAATTCTCATTATTACTGTTCTGTGTTGATCACTGGAAAAAAAACACCCATCCCTAGTCATCTCTTATCTAGAGTAAGCATGCAAAATATATTTAATGCATTTTCTCTCCAGCCCATTTCCTAAATACAAAGAAATGTTCCAGGCACTCACCTTTACTTAAAGCATTTCCCTGCCCTACTTTGAATGCATTCAACACACATTTAAGTTCATGTCATGAAACCCTGCGCAAGGCGACATGTCACAGAGCAAGCAGATTGGGCATGACTTTTGTGATCAAGATTTCCAAGAAATTTGCAGCCAGTGGGAAAGAAAACCCACACCAGCTGATAGTAGCGTCATTTCTCCACTTTGCCGCCACCAGCTCATCTGGTATTCATCACATGGAAATGTACGCAGCAGATTCAGTGTGATGGAGGCTATTTATTTTGTGGCACATGCCTGTTTTGATTTGCAGTTATAGAAGGGGTTGCTTGCAAAGAGTTCTTACAAGACGAAGGGGAATTAAAGGGGCTATGGTTTTCCCAGTAGCAATGTATGGATGTGAGAGCTGGACCATAAGGAAGGTGGAGCACCGAAGAATAGATGCTTTTGAATTATAGTGTTGGAGAAGACTCTTGAGAGTCCCCTGGACTGCAAGGCGATCCAGTCGGTCAATCCTACAGGAAGTCAAGCCTGATTGCTCCCTGGAAGGACAAATCCTGAAGCTGAAGCTCCAATACTTTGGCCACCTCATGAGGAGAGAGGACTCTTTAGAAAAGACCCTCCTGCTGGGAAAGATTGAAGGCAAAAGGAGAAGGGGGCGGCTGAGGATGAGATGGTTAGATGGTGTCACCGAAGCAATGAACATGACATTGGGCGAACTCCGGAAGCTAGTGGAGGACAGGGAGGCCTGGCGTGCTGTGATCCAGGGGGTCGCGAAGAGTTGGACACGACTTAGCGACTGAACAACAGAGTCCCTGAAATATCTTCAAACTTTGAGGTGGAGGAGATGTAACTGGACTGGACCCACACATGAAATCTTCCCGCCTACCAAAGGGGGGATAACAAAGCGGGGAGGAAAGAAGGGACAGAAGGAGAGATGTGAGAGAGAAGGGGCAAAGGGAGTGTGGGGTTGGGCAGCTAAAATTTGTGTCAAAGCAGACACAAGTGGTGGCAGAAAGGGGTGTATGATGTAAGGGATAAGGAAGTGGGCCATATTGATCAAAATCAAGGTGGATCAACACTCTGAGCAAACCCTTTGGCCCTCTCTTCAAACATGTCTCTCGCTTTTAGTGCAGGCAGTAGCATAGTTACCCATGGGGTAGCTTTCCCATGGGGTACCCAAGGTGCCACTTTCAAGGGGATCTCACCACTATACCCCAAGTTTTGAAAATTGCAATGTTACAAAATACTATCATGCTATACACTGTTGAGTGTGGAATTTCTCAAGGAATTCAATGAAAGAAAGGAGTGTAATATCTTTATTCTATCAAACGTTATGGGGGGGGGGAAACCAAAAATAAAACTTCTTATGTAAAATTGTGATTTGTTAAACGAGACCAGGCTAAGATATGTGATATTCTTAACAGGAACAAACGACGTTGGCTGCTGCTCAGATCAGATCAGCCAAGAACTGATCAGAAATCACCTACTATGATCAATTTTGTTGCCGTCTGCAGTACACAGAGATTCTGCTTGGAGCAAGCCTTGCCCTTGCAGTCTGCTATATCTATGTATTCCTCCAAGTGCATCTCGGTAATCAAACAGATTGTTAGAAAAGCACCATTGGGGGAAGATGAGAGTCTGTTCCATTCTGCAAGACAATCCTTTAAGGCTTCTTGTGGATGATGGGGGAAAGCAGGCAGTTCATCATTCTGAAGATTTAGAATGTGACTCACCCAACCCTGCCAAGTGCGTGAACAGCTCTAGAGTAGGGTGAATGTATTTATTTCTGGGATTTTTACCCTGCATTTTTGGTGCATGTAAATGGGAGGTTGCATGTATCCATAACAATTATTTTGTCAGAAGTGGGTCCTGGTTGGCTTCTCATTGTTCTTGATGCTAAGTTGGTTTGGAAGCCAGTGTTATTCAAACTGTGGGTTGGGACGCACTTGGTGGGTCGCAACCTGATGTCAGGTGAGTCACGGAAAGCTAAGCATAGCCATCTTGGAAGCTTCAAACCTTACTCTTGCTATATTCCTTTTGTGAGTGTTAACCACTTGAGGTGAGGTTTTTTTTTTTTAAAAAAAATTGTTTTTTGTTCTGTGCTTTTCCATAATCTTTTATCATCATCTAGCTTTCTGTCGGGGATGTTTCATGGTTGTACAACTGCTGCAGTCCAAGAATGCCAGTTTGTAATCTAAGAGTGTCATTTTATTAAGTCACACAGATGGCACTTCCTGCTTGATGATGGCACTTCCAGCTATGACATCACTTCCTGGTTAATGATAGCCCTTCTAGTGGGTCCCGACCAAGGATGTTAGATGACTGGATAAGCCATGATGTCACATTCTTGAAGCCGAGGACTTACAAAAATGGCTGACTCAGATAAGCGCCGCGAACGACGAGGATTGCCGCCGGAGGGGCTCTCTCGCTCGCACGGCGCGCGTGTAAAAGTTAATTACAACGTCTTTAAGCATGCCTGCGTGTTCTGCATACGGGTGTGCGAATCGCTGAACGAAAAATGGGATTTAATTTCCACAGAAAGATTCATGTATTCACATTACATCGGTTCAATAAAACGACCAGTAATATTTTCGAAATTCTGAACATTAACAGACATTTTTTTAATGGGGCATGGCTGTTTTATTTTTGCTTGTGTAGATTTCAAAAAATAAGTCTGTCAAAACAGTGCAATCCGAGTTTAAATAGACAGCAAGCGGCATTTCGTCCGGTATGTTCAGTAATATAATTATGCGGAATTAAACCTTGGAATTGCATATTAACTCATAATATGGTTACCAATGATGTTTCTCCACGATCACACATTGTTATTTTCGTAAGTTTTTACTTCAGGAATAAACTATTCAGCCCTAAACATCACGCGAAAACCAATCTGAAATGCTTGGAATGAGCAATGTTTTGGATGTGCCAACATGGCCGCTAAGCCCGCCCCCTAGGCTTCAATAATTCCGTATTAACTCCATGGGCAGGGCCGGGCCCTGGTCCCGACACAAGTGCTGTTCTAAAAGGGTCCTGATCTAAAATGTTTGAGAACCACTGCTATAAGCCATTCATTATTTAACTGACTGCTGACCTGGAACACGTTATGGAAACTTTGCTGGATGATTAGCTGCTCCCCACTGAGGAGTCTCTTCTGAAGCAGTTCTGGGTCAAAGGCCAGAGACCAAGACCATACGGATACATTATGGTCCATAAGGATACATAAGGTCCATAAGGATACATTTTCCCTTACTCAGAGCCCAGCCCAAGAAACTGTCAGAAGACCGCTAATACTCTTCTAGTGTTTTGTTAGCGTCACACTCACCCTTCAGTAGGAGGAGAGGAAGCTGCCTTCTCCTGGGTCAGGCCATTGGCCCATCTAGCTCAGTTTGGTATCCAAGGACCAGCAGTTGTTACCAGGGTTTCAAACAGGAATTTTGCACTGCCCTATCTGGAAATGCTGGGAACTGAACCTTGGGACTTCCGCGTGCAAAGCAGGTGCACTCCCGCTGTCCACGTCCCAGAGGGGCACCTGCCTTACCGGAACCATCCTGGTGGGGCAGTGATCCCTCTCCCAGCTGGTGGACATCCCGACAAGTCCACAGAGCCTCCGCATCAGAGCTCACAGCCCGATTGTGACACTCAGCATGGGAGCCTGCACAAGGGACTTTGGCCGGCTGAGGGCAGCAGTAGAATTGCGTTGCCCATCACTTGAAGATTCGGGTGCTGATCTGGAGGGATTCTGACCAATCTGGTTTCATTCTGCATTGCTGCCTCCGTCCTCACAGCCATGTCGCTGGAAAAGAGAATGCTGGTCTTCTAGGGGAGTTGGGTAGGAAGAGAGGGGAACCTGGCCGAGTTCACCTGCAATGCAGCAAGATCCTTCGTCCTGAATACCTGGCTCCTAAAACGCTTCAGCGGATGCTGACAGCTATTGATTATGTGGGTCTTTTAGGATAGCTCTAGCCCCAGTAGTACAGCTGGAGCAACCCACCCACCTAATTCAGGGCCCCATCCTATCCATATTTCTGGTGCTGATGTAGCTGCAATGTAACCCCAAGGTCAGTGAACGAACACTTACCAGATTCCCCTTACACCACAAAATGCAACACACACTGTTATGGATGCAGGAGGCTAGCCAGGGGATAAGCCTGAGCAAGAGCTGGAGGGGTGGAGCTAATCACCCCTCCAATCAGGAGCCCTGAGCTATATGAATCCTGAAGAGTGGGGAAATGGGGTGGAGTTAACATTACACAGGGGTTGGGCTGTTGCCCTTTAGTCCACTTCTAACTGCTGCCTGTTGCAATAAATGTTCAAGCTGCACCTGCCTTGTCTGGGTTTCTATAGCATGGAACCCAATATAACACACACTCCCCATTGGGACAGCCACATCAAGGCTGGAAAGCTGGATAGGCCCTTAATGTACCTATTGATGCCTATGGGTGCCAAGGTCAGGACTCCCCACAAGGCCCCTGTTGTTTTTCTTATCTTTTGATGGTGCAGTTTGTGTAATAAATATTTAGTGCAAATATTAGGGCAGGAAGTATGGACTGGTGGTTGAGCTGCTGGTATTGCCTGAAGCTAAGCAAGAGAATCTGTGGTCTATTTTTGGATGGGAGACGGAACGCCAGGCTGGGACAAGCTGCAGTACCTGTTGTGGCCGAACAGGGTCACTGTGGAGCTGATTAGCCAGTACAGGAATGTTGTGAGAAGGCCAGCCAGCAAAAGAACGGAGTATGACCTTGAGACCCTTTCCAGGCTGGACTTGCGATCACCTGCTGAAGCTCCATGTCACACGGCCAGAGGAGCGAACCACACTGTGAAGGCGACATCTGGGACTGAGGATTCGGGGAGTCGCAGAATACTGTATATTTGTAAAAAAAAAAAAAATACCCTTGAAAAATGGTGGTTTAGACTAGCCTGCCCATGGAAGCTGCCTTGGACATTTGCTTCGGCATGGGAAAGGCGGGGTATAAATTCTTCAAAATAAAAAAAAAATACACATTAAGCCCAGTGGGATGGATGTAGTTACTAACAAGGCTTTGATCAGGCGCATTGTAGATTAGCATGTTGAGTGTTCACACATCGTTGACTGTCTCCCTTCTTTTCAGAGGCAAAGATATCCCCAGACCATGGTCCTCCCTGCCGCATTTCGCATCCTGCGCCATGATGTTTAATCAAGGGGATCATGGGGGAGAATTAATATCAGAAGAGCTGAGGTCATTTTTCAGGTGGTGCCGCAGAGAAGCAATCAAAGCTGTTTAAAAGAAAAGGTCAGAATGTAAAGCATAGTGACAGCCAGTCACAGGCTGTGTTGAGCCATCTAATTAAAAAAATCCAGGGCTGTTCTAATTGCATCTTGATGGCGAGTGTTATTAATCATCGTTATTATCACCTGTGCAGCGTTTTCAGCGGCAGGCAACGTTTCCAGCTGCACACGCAAGTGCCCTTTTCAGCGATGGGAGACAGCACAAGCTTTTTCAGCCACTGCAATCGTCTTTTCGTTAATGCAAAGTTTTCTCCTTTTAAACGTGTGTTTCATTAAAATTATGGCTGGAAGGAAATTGGAAGGAAGGCTCATTCATCCTTCTGATATTCAGCAGGGCTGTTTATACACCAGGGTTAGCCCATGATACAGTGTGATTGTGAGCAAAACAAAATGTGCGAAAATATCAAGGGATCTTTAAAAACAAAAAAGCTGATAATACTGAACAGAGGCATCACTAGGGTTTGTGTCACCCAGTACGAGAGCTTATCGTGTCACGCCTCCCCCCCCCCAATGACGGACCTCCTTCTGTACAGAATAAATTACATGGTCATCCAACAAATCAGTAACCAGCAAAAAACCAGTAGCCAACTTAATAACACTCACACAAGAGTTCAAGAATTGCTCATTGTCTCAGTGCTAGGTGCAAGGGAGTGGACACAGGATGCAGGCATCTTGTTGTCTTGTGTGCTCCCTGAGGCATCTGGTGGGCCGCTGTGAGATACAGGAAGCTGAACTAGATGGGCCTGATCCAGCAGGCTCCTAAGAACATAAGAACATAAGAAGAGCCAGGCCAAAGGCCCATCTAGTCCAGCTTCCTGTATCTCACAGCGGCTCCACCAGGTGCCCCAGGGAGGCATGAGACAACAAGATGCTTGCATCCTGTTGCCACTCCCTTGCACCCGGTACCAGTAGCCCACCACCTTTGTAAGGAGGTTGCACAATCCATCATTGCCTATAGCCCACGATGGACCTTTCCTCCAGAAATCCGTCCAATCCCCTCTTAAAGGCATCAAGACCAGATGCCATCACCACCTCCTGTGGCAAAGAGTTCCACAGATTAACAACCCGCTGGGTAAAAAAGTACTTCCTTTTATCTGTTTCAACTCTCCCAACCCTCAGTTTTAGCGGATGCCCCCTGGTTCTGGTGTTTTGAGAGAGGGAAAAGAACATCCCTCTATTGACTTTATCCCTTCCATGCATAATTTTGTATGTCTCAATCATGTCCCCCCTCAGGCGCCTTTTTTCTTACGTTCTTATGAGAGCTGACTAATATTAATATCATATTGGTTCCCTGCTGTGTCATAACAACACCTCATTGGCCCTTGGAACAATCAGTCTCATTGGTCATTTGAATTAAAGAGACACTTTTTTTATTACATAAGGCAGTTGTGTCTTCCTTTTCTAGTTATTTGGCTATAACTTTTGATAGAATACAGATTTTTAAATGTGGTTTGTTTCATTTGCATTCTGCAAAAAATTACCCATTGAATGATATATACCAGCATGCCCCGGTATCCACTGATTTGGTATCTACAATTTCAGCTGTCTACAGATACCAAGGATTTTGGGACTCCTATTAGGGCGCAATCCTAACCAACTTTCCAGCACTGGGGTAAGGGCAATGCAGCTCCAAAGTAAAGGAACAAACATTCCCTTACCTTGAGGAGAACTCAGGGACTGCCCACCAATTTCAGGGTGCAGCACATGCCCCTTTGGCACAGCTGTGTCAGTGCTGGAAAGTTGGTTAGGACTGCACCCTAAAAAAGATAGGGGAACATTAAACAAATCTTTTTTTTCTTTTACCTTGTTGCAGCAAAACCACTGATGTTCCCCTATCTTATCCATAGTTTCAGGTATCCACGGTGGGGTCCAGAACAGAACTCCAGTGGATAGTGGGGCATGCCTGTAATATGATGGTATAATTCAAAAATACCAGGATTGTCACAATTTTGTCCAGTAGTGATGACACCACCACCCCCATGTGTGTCATCCAGTGTGGTCCACACACCCAGTAGCCCCTAGCAACACCACTAATACCGAATAAGTAACATACAAAATCTGTCTGAAATTTTAATCGGCAGAAATGGACTAGGCAGAAGGACAGAAATGTACTTCAGGAAGCAAAAATCACAACACGGAATGGACTTTGCATGCTTTCCAGCAACCTCTGCATTCACCCTCACCTTCTTGCTCACCTTATGTCAGAGGCGGATCTACAGGGAGGGCAAAGCTCTAAGTGTTGCAAGAAGCCTTACCTTCTCATGTAAATCCCTCCTCTCCCTTGCTGCTGTAGCCAGTAAGTAACGCCAAGATGTTGCTGTTCCCTGTGAGCATTGGCCAAAACAGTGCAGGAGAGGAGTGATTTCCACTGCAAGGTAAGGCTTCTTGCAAAATTTAGAGTTTTGCCCTCCCTTAGATCTGCCTCTGCCTTATGTTTTTAGTGCCCAAATGCCACCCTCCATATTATTATTATTATTATTATTATTATTATTATTATTAATTGAATTTTTACCCCGCCTTTCCGCCTGAAGGCACTCAAGGCGGGGTAAACTTCACAACTCTTTTATTGGAAAGTAATCTCCAAGTCACAAGTGTCTCCCATAGAACAAGAGATCTTCATGAACACTGTATATCAGTGGCTACAAGCAAGCCTTTTGTAAAATACTGAGCTCTCCTTCAGATTTGGATGTTCCCAGCAAACAAGTCTGAAAAGTCAGTGCTGCCTTTCCAAGGAAGTAGCAGCTGGGCATAAGACTGGTGCGCTCGGCTGCCAGACACTTTGGCTCATGTCAGACATCACACAGAAGCATGCTTTGTGCCAACAGTCGTTAATAACGAACAGCAGGGGGTGAGCTTCCAAATCGAAGCCAAAGTATTGCTTACAGTAGAGGTGTCACAAGAAACAGAAGGAGGGTGTGCAGATGGGAGAACCTTCTTGAGCAATTTCTGGGGGCAGAACCAGGGACTTCAAGGGGGCCTTGTTGCTGTCACCATTTCCCTTTAAAAAGAGTGTGCTGGGAATAAAGGAATTCTGCAAGCTACACACTTCCACTCCTGATGTGCTCTGATTAATACTGGTCAGCAAGACTGAGACTATTCAACTTCACTGGCATCAGGTTGGCAATCTTCTTTGGCACAGGGGCCACAGTGGATGTGAGTGGATGGCAGCCTTGCAAGCAGGAGATGCCAGAGATTGAGGGTGCAATCCTAACCTGGAGTTAGGTTGGCACAGTTAGGCCAGCAAAGTTTGGCCAGCACAAAGAACACCGCAAAGCATGTTTGGACCACTCTTGGAGTCAGAGAGGCCAGCACACAGATGTGCACCATCCTCCCTGACTCCAAGAGTGGTCCAAACGCTTTACGGTAGTCCTTGTGATGGCCAAACTAAGGCAACTGTAATAATAAAGGCAACTGTAATAATAAATTGCTTGTGCCTCTTCCTTTCCTGGCTCTGCCTGTAGAGGAAGAGGGACTGACAGTTCATTACTATAGAGAGTGGCCCTAGGAACAGAGCCACAGAACTCAGAAGAATCTCCTGGAAGCTGGAAGTGACATCACAAGAGGCCAAGACCATAGAGAAGACCATAGAGGTCAGTGCGTTGTGAGAAGAAAAACATTGAAAATCATTGAAAATTGCTGTTCTACGTCTCCAAACATTTTAGCTGGAGGGCAACATCAAATATCTAGCATGGCGTTGACTGCTGAAAAAATGAAGTTAAATAGAACATTTAAATAAATACATTAGAGACAGAACTTAGATGAATGAATGGGCTCAAAATTCCAGGATTCCTCCAAGCACCAACACACAGCACAGAGATACAGCACACAGTTCAATGGCCTCCCACTCCCCCACCCCACAAGCAGCTGACGTAAATGTGCTGGAGTCCATATCTCAGAACCAGCAGATCACAGGAAACACCCAGAGCATGTTCTGAGGGCTGGGGAGGCCTCTCCGTCTAAGGCCTTCAGAGGGCCTAAAAACATCACTTCCAGGTCACTGGGAAAACCAAGTAGTAATTATTTTTGGCCTTCCAGAGGCATTCTGAGGGCCGTGGAGGCTGCATGTGGCCTCCCTGGCCTTCAAAAGACCCTCCGCACAAACCAGAGCAAATCCTGGAGGGTTTAGCCCGTGCCAGCAAGGTCAGGTGGGCCAGAAGCTCATAAGGGACCAGCAGCGGCATCATGCAGCCGGAATGCTGGGCGGGAGGAACGGGTGAGCGGCAGCCCGCCTGTTGCGTACCGCTCCGTTTCGCCGTCTTCCCCGCCCAGGGGCGGGGAAGACGGCGAAACAGAGCGGTACGCAATGGGCGGGCTGCCGCTCACCTGTTCCTCCCGCCCAGCGTTCTGGCTGCATGACGCCGCTGGGGACCAGAGGCTTGCTGTGGGCCAGATGGAGGCTCTCCAAGGGCCACATTGGCCTCCGGGCCAGGGTTTAGAGACCCGTGTTCTAGAATAATCTTCCACAAAAGCTGAGTGCTGGGCTGTAATCCAAGAGCTGGGTGGCTGAACGTAACAGTTCACATCACTCAGCACTGTTTATTAATGCATCGTGGGCATCATGACCCATAACAGTGTGGCACAGAGAAATCCCAAAAATGGAAAATGGAAACTGAAGCCTATACAGCGTGTGAATTTGTTTGTTGTCTGCATGCTCATATTTCACAGCTGTGTTTCCCATACCCTGGAAAAGAGACGTGCCCTTCTACTGTCCACTGTTATGGATATATATGTATCCAGTGATGTCATGCAGGGGGAATGCGGGGGAACTCAGTTCCACTACTTAAAATTAGGGCTGACTCCGCCCACTTCACTCTCCCCCCTCCCAATTCCTCTGCAAAGAGCTTTTCTTCTTGGTTGGCCAGCACTCAGAGGGTTAAAGGGAGCGACTCCGGATTCCTAGGGGGGCAAAGGCAGTGATGTCATTCAGGGGGAACGGACCAGAACGGGCGTTCCGGATCCTAACGAGGTGCCCTGGGTTCTGGGTTCCCGACAAGTGCCAATCAAAAGTGAGTTCCTGT
This sequence comes from Lerista edwardsae, assembly GCA_029204185.1. Taxonomy (NCBI): domain Eukaryota; kingdom Metazoa; phylum Chordata; class Lepidosauria; order Squamata; family Scincidae; genus Lerista; species Lerista edwardsae. The sequence goes on from JAJKFI010037633.1 coordinate 16,741, forward strand.
TCCTAAATCATTTGAATGACACCACTGTATGTATCACTGTACAACCCATTGTGCATTGTATTGTACAACCCATACACTGGAGTTAATGTAACTTTTTTTTTAATTCTTAAAAATATAACTGTGGCGGGGATCTTATCTAGCCACTCGGAGTATGTTAGGACAAGTCCAGAATCAGCGTTGGAGATCCATCCCAGTTAGGTTTGACTGAGGCTATTCCTTGAAAAAAAAAAATTTTCTCAGCATGATGCTACATCATTAAGGCAGAGAAGCAGTGTTGACATCTTTTTTCAGGAGTCACCTGGAAATCGGTGCTGATTCCTGGAGACTTCAGGCCAGACCTGGAAGGTTGGCAACCTGGTCCCAGTCCTAAGGAAAATCTGTGCTAGAATGCTAAGGAGGCCTGGGAAAGGCATTCTTCAGGCAGCCTCGACTCAGAGGCCTCGCTTGAGTGCTGCAGACTGAGCTCAAGCTGAAACACCATGGAGAGCACAATCCTAACCTAGAGTTAGGCTGGCACAGTTAGGCCAGCAAAGTTTGGCTTCTACTAGGGACACCATAAAGTATGTTTGGACCACTCTTGGAGTCAGAGAGGCCAGCACACAGGCATGTGCCATCCTCCCTGACTCCGAGACTGGTCCAAACATACTTTATGGTGTCCCTTGTGCCAGCCAAACTTTGGTGGCCTAACTGTGCCAGCCTAACTCCAGGTTAGGATTGCACCCTGAGTCAGACTACTATGGGAGAGAACCTCGTTGTGCACTGAAGCATCAGAATTTATTCTCGCATGCCTAATCGTAAAGATCGCCTTCCTGTCTCTTTCTCTGAGAATTGAGCAGGAGCTTTGGCTCAGTGGTGAGCACAGACTTGTCTTTCTAAAGGCTTCATGTTCCCTGTATCTCCGAAAAGGCAGAGAAAAATTCCTGCCTGAAACCTTGGAGAGCCACTGACAGTCTTTGTTAACAGTATTTCCTGGATGGATTCATAGTCTGATTCGATACAAGGGCCACTTCCTGTGGCCTCCCAGAAACACTGGAAGACTTGATGTTGGCTCCTACACATTAGATGCTGGAAACTAAGGATTTGGCATCTTTCCAGCCTTGCAAGGCTTCTCGAGCCTTATCCTAGAACAGGGTTTCTCAAACTGTGGGTCAGGTCAGATATCTGATTTCTGCTTGGAGGTTTGCAGTTCCAGGTCAGACTGGAGAAGTTCCGTCTTGAGAACTTCTGGCTTGAATTTTCAGAGGGTGAAAAGAAGACTGGAACTTCTCCTCCCCTGCCTAACCTATTTTGCCACTGCCTGTTTTGTGGCCTGCTAGCAGCCAGGCACATCTTTTTCCCCAGAATCAGACCATGTCCAGCTGAAGGGTCATCTGGGAGGGCCCTTTTGCTTCATGCTCGTTTCACAGCGACGCCACGGCTCCCTGGGGCTCCTCCACAGGAACGTTTCTGGCTCCAGCGGGTGGCCAGTGGCTGGCATGACCTCACATGCCCTTGCTGGGCCACTCTGCCTTTTGATTTGCAGAGCCTGCCGTTCTCCAGTTTCCTTTGCCGTGTGCCAGAAAAGGATGATTCTGTCCAGGCAGGCAGCCTTCGTATTTAACGGCACTATAAAGCAAATGCAGTTACAAACCCAGGTGGGAGGCCAGCTCTGGGCACGGTGGGGGGAAACAAAAAGAAATAGGACTTGACACCGGAGAAGAGGTTACAGAAGTGCTTTAGGGCTTTCATTGGAGCAGCAAACAAGCAGCCAGGAAGAAGAGAGCTGAGCTTCAAAGGGACTGCAAATCAGACCGTTTCGTTATTAGTTGAGCAAGGAAGGCTTGGTCTGCAAACGTGTGCTTGCCGTGGTAAAATGGGTTTGGGGGGGGGTCTGTACCACTTTGTGCTTCAGGGGTGGGAACACCACTGATTGGATGCTTCCTAATGTGCAGAGAAATCTCCTAACCAATCACATGCTAGTCTGTGTATATGTCTTTTTTTCCCCTTTTTCGCTTCATGGGGATCCGTGCTAGGAGTTGGCTATAAGCAGCCAGAGGTGGAACTAGAAGCCTGAGCTCCTGGGGCAGTGACGTCATGACATCGTAAGACATCATGATGTCACTTCCGGATACTCGCCAGAGGAGGCAGCACTGGTGGAGACAAGGAGAAGGAACGGGGGTGCAAAGCCGCCAGCACCTCCTCCTCCGGGGAGAAGCCGGAAGTGATTGCCTGGCAAATTGGACCCCCTCCCCCTCTTAGCATTGCAGATGCCTCTCAGGTTCCACCCAGAGGCAGATCTAAGGGAGGGCAGAGCTCTACGTTTTGCAAGAAGCCTTATATTACCTTGCAGTGGAAATCACTCCTCTCCTGCACCATTTTATCCAATCCTCACAGGGAAAAGCAACATCTTGGCAGTGCTTACTGGCTACAGCAGCAAGGGAGAGGAGGGATTTACATGACAGGGTAAGGCTTCTTGCAACACTTAGAGCTTTGCCCTCCCTGTAGATCCGCCTCTGGCTCCACCCTAGTTATTCCTCTGCCAGCAGCTCTGACTCAGCTCCAGCCCCGCAGCCAGCAGTCATGTGGTCCTTCTCTCCTTTTCCCTTCCTTGTCTCTGTATGGTTTCTGCCAAGGTCTGTCTGCTTCTGATTGCCTTTCTGGTTTCATTGGACTTCAGCCCTCTGCCGTGCCTTGCATGGATAAATCATTTCTTGCCAGTCTGTATTCCCCATCTGTGAAATGGTGACAGTCGGGTTCCTAGAATATGGCCTAGAGTTCTACATTCCTGGACTGTATAATGCCTGCAGGACTTGCAGCCCAATCCTAGGCTTCCCCCAGCCACCCACCAAGGCAGGTGTGCCAAGAGGGCTCGCACTGCATCCTGTTGGAGGTGCAATCCCAAGTGTTTGCTTACTCAGTGGGAAGCCTCTGCAGCATGGAGGGGTCTACTCATGGACCCAGGCTGCAGGATTGGGTAAGGGAAGGGGGCTTGGATTCAGCAGCCACTGCTGCTGCTGAACTTAACATAAGAACATAAGAACATAAGAACATAAGAAGAGCCCTGCTGGATCAGGCCAAAGGCCCATCTAGTCCAGCTTCCTGTATCTCACAGCGGCCCACCAGGTGCCCCAGGGAGGCATGAGACAACAAGATGCTTGCATCCTGTTGCCACTCCCTTGCACCCGGTACCAGTAGCCCACCACCTTTGTAAGGAGGTTGCACAATCCATCATTGCCTATAGCCCACGATGGACCTTTCCTCCAGAAATCCGTCCAATCCCTTCTTAAAGGCATCAAGACCAGATGCCATCACCACCTCCTGTGTCAAAGAGTTCCACAGAACTTGTGCCCCTTCCTGAACCTTCTCTGCCCTCCCCCACCCCGTCGCCACCCTCTTCTGTCCTCTCCCACCCTACCCCACCTGCCTTGCTGATTTACCATCATTAGCCGGCCGTCAAGCACCATCCCTCTATGCAAGGCTGCTGGGGCTTCTTCAACGGCATGTGCTCTGGTTTTGCACGCTGTCCAAGGTACTGAACTGGACCAACCTTGTGCATCCAGCCTGGCCATAGTCGCTCCTTAACAGGAAGGACTCAAAGAGGATGCTCAAGCTGGAACTTTGCCTGGGTAATAGCTGCCTTCTGGGCTCAGCTATCCTCCGAGTTCCAGCCTGGCTCCTGCTCCAGCCTGGCAGCTGCCTAAGGCTCAGTCCTAACCCCTTGACACATGCTGAATATGTGACTTGATCTGAGCGGGTGTTCTTGGCTCATTTTTGGGAGCAATGTGCTCTGCAAAGCATGTATTAGCCCTGCTTTTCTGGCCACGGCACAGTTATGGTCTGCAGCATATTGTGAAATGTGGAGCCTATCTCATGAGTGGGTGGTCTGTTCAGCATCCAGGAATCTATATGAGAAAGCCATAGCTGAATGCCAGAAATCATCAGGTGGTTTTTGCCAGCGGCATCACTAGAGGGGTCCAGACCGCACTGGGGGGTGCACTTATGGGGGTGACACCACAAATGGCCAAAATTGTAAAATCTTGGTATTTTCAAATAATACCATCACGTTATATATCATTTGATGCGCAGCTCCCAATTGATTTAGTACGTGTGCATATAAGAGTAGTAGCAGCCTCAGTAATGGAGGCCACTCTATTTGTTCCTTCCTCATTGTTTTGGCAATCCAGAGCCTGCAAGAGAAATTGGCATCTCCTGCTCTTGGCAATGCCACCTGCAGCTCCCTCCAACCTCTTTCTCTTTACCTCTCATTGAATTTCATTACTAGCAGAAGAGGGACTGTTATTCCTGGCAAGTGCTTCCTGTTCAGACTGCAGAAGATGGAAATGGTGGGGGGGGGGACAATAGAGGGCAGGTAAACAGTTAGCTGAAGCAAGAGGAACATAGGAAAACACTGAGCAAACTTTTTCTATTTTTTAAGTTTCTACATTTACCATAGTTTAATATTCCAGGTCATGGGTACAATTGCATTAGGTTGAAACTACTCACCATTTTTGTAGCATCAACTACACTCTTAACTGGTGATTTGTTTTAGGGTTTCCTGAAAAAAAAAATGCTTATATGCCTGTAAAAGTCCTCACTTTACTTTTCTCCTCACTTTACACTTTGTCCTCACTTTACATTTGTCCTCTGAAAGACAGGCAGTGCAATCCCAACCTGGGTGGGAGCAGGCAGGCCAACTGGCCTGCATTGCATCCTACCCAGGGTAGGAGGCAGCTGGAGCTCACCAAGGGGCAAGGGGCTGTTTGTCCCATTACCCTGGGGTCAGCCCCAGGCAGTCTGAGGGGGCTGTTTAGACCTGTGCCTGCTGAAGAGCAAGCACGAGCGGCCTGGAGAGGCCTGGAGCAGGGCTGTGCAGCCCAGGGATGGGGGTTGGGGTCTGGCTGAGCCACCACGTCCTGGCTCCTCCCCCTTCCCAGGCCACCTACCCGTGGGGTTGCCCTCCCTCAGAGCTCAGAGTGGTGTACATAGTTCCTCCCTTTACATAAGAACATAAGAACATAAGAAGAGCCCTGCTGGATCAGGCCAAAGGCCCATCTAGTCCAGCTTCCTGTATCTCACAGCGGCCCACCAGGTGCCCCAGGAAGGCATGAGACTACAAGATGCTTGCATCCTGTTGCCACTCCCTTGCACCCGGTACCAGTAGCCCATCACCTTTGTAAGGAGGTTGCACAATCCATCATTGCCTATAGCCCACGATGGACCTTTCCTCCAGATATCTGTCCAATCCCCTCTTGAAGGCATCAAGACCAGATGCCATCACCACCTCCTGTGGCAAGGAGTTCCACAGATTAACTACCCGCTGGGTAAAAAAGTACTTCCTTTTATCTGTTTTAACTCTCCCAACCCTCAGTTTTAGCGGATGCCCCCTGGTTCTGGTGTTTTGAGAGAGGGAAAAGAACATCCCTCTATCGACTCTATCCCTTCCGTGCATAATTTTGTATGTCTCAATCATGTCCCCCCTCAGGCGCCTTTTTTCTAGACTGAAGAGCCCCAAACGCTGCAGTCTTTCTTCATAAGGGAGGTGCCCCAGCCCCGTAATCATTTTTGTCGCTCTCTTCTGCACCTTTTCCAACTCCATGTCCTTTTTGAGATGCGGCGACCAGAACTGTACACAATATTCCAGGTGTGGCCTTACCATCGATTTGTACAATGGCATGATAATATTGGCTGTTTTATTCTCAACCCCTTTTTTAATTACCCCAAGCATGGAATTGGCCTTCTTAATTGCTGACGCACACTGGGTCGATACCTTCATTGAATTGTCCACCAGCACCCCAAGATCTCTCTCCTGAGCTGTCACAGACAGCTCAGGACCTTTCTTTTGTCCTTACAAGGACCCTGTGCAGGAGGTGAGGTTAAAAGGTCCTAACTAGCCTAAGGCCACCCACATGTGATCCTGGTCCCATTGCTGCCTGGGATCAGGACCGCAGAAATGATGCCCCCTAATGGGCCCCTAATGAGGCCCCATCAGCATTCCAGCTGAGTTACTCAAAACTTTAAAAGATGATGCTGCCAAAGTGCTGCACTCCACATGCCAGCAAATCTGGAAAACCCAGCAGTGGCCACAAGACTGGAAAAGGTCAGTTTACATTCCCATCCCAAAGAATGGCGATGCCAAAGATTGTTCGAACTACCGCACCATTACACTCATTTCACATGCTGGCAAGGTGATGCTCAATAAGACCCTCATGCTGGGAAAGATGGAAGGCAAAAGGAGAAGGGGGCGGCAGAGGATGAGATGGTTAGATAGTGTCACCGAAGCGATGAACATGAAATTGGGCGAACTCCGGAAGCTAGTGGAGGACAGGGAGGCCTGGCGTGCTGTGGTCCAGGGGGTCGCGAAGAGTCGGACACGACTTAGCGACTGAACAACAATGGTGGCCCCAGAATCTTTCTGAGGGCCTGTGAATGTCACTTTAGATTTCCCCAAGAAACCAGAAGTTACTTTTTAAGGCTCTTTGGAGGCCTTAGAGGGCCTTCTGAGGGTCAGGGAATCTGTCTCTCCAGCCCTCTGAAAGCCTCTGATCTGCGAAGGATGGAAAAAAAGGGAGAGAGAGCAAAAAAAAAGACCAAAAAACAACAACCAGGCAGAGGAGGGAGAGTGGGTCACTGGGCCAGGTCTCCTCAGTCCCTAGGTAGGCCAGTGAGTTTTTAGGAAGGGCGAACGAAGCCATTTACCATTACATATTGATGATTCACTGGTGGAGATGGTCAGTAGCATCAAATTTTTGAGAGTGCAACTGACGAGTAGGCTGGACTGGTAGCTTAACAGCTATTCACTGGTGAAACGGGCTCAGCAGCGCTTGTGTTTCCTTCATCAGGAAAGTGCCCCTTCCAATCCCCCTGTCCAGATCTCCTCCTACAAAGGGACAATTGAGAGCATCCTGTCATATTGCATCACAGTTTGGATTGGGAGCAGCGGCGTCATGCAGCTGGAACGCTGGGTGGGAGGAACGGGTGAGTGGCAGCCTGCCCATTGCATACCGCTCTGTTTTGCCGTCTTCCCCGCCCCCGGGGCAGGCTGCCGCTCACCCGTTCCTCCCGCCCAGCATTCCGGCTGCATGACGCCGCTGATTGGGAGTATTACTGTCTCAGACTGGAAAGCGGTGCAGAGAGTGATGAGGAAGGTGGCAGACCACTCCTTTCCATCCTGCACAAAAGCGATGCTTGAGCAGAGCTCGAAGGATTGTGGAGGATGCTACTCACCCTCTTCATGACCTGTTCTCGTTGTTGCCTTTGGGGAGGAGGCTTCGGAGGCTTCGGTGTAGAACATCCAGGTTCAGTCACAGTTTTGTTCCATACTGTATCAATCTAGTAAACTCCCACGCTGCTTCTTTCCGCTATGTACTTCAGCAGGGTTAGTTGTGAATGGGATGAATCACGGTACAGCGGTGGTTATCTGTGAGTGTAAGGTTTGACTCATGGGTGTAAGTAAGCAACGTAGTTTCATTTGAGTGTATACTTGTGGGCCTTGGCCTGGGTGTACACTGTAAAATGTCAATAAAGGTTATCTACTATCTTATCCCAAGAAGACTCATGGCTGAGCAGGGATTGGAACCTGATTCTCTAAGTCCAACCCCTCTTTTTAGAATGACCATCTGTCCAGGACCCACCAGAAGTGATGTCATGGCCAGAAGTGCTGTCATTGTGACGTCAGAGCCTGCTGCTTTCCTGAAAAGGCAGCCATCAGTTGGCTTATTTCTCAGCCATTTCCCAATAGCAAAGGGAATCAGAAAGAAAAAAAGCCCCCTTCTCAACCTTGACACAAGCAAAACAACCACACAGCCCTCCCCCTTTCCAGCATCCCATCTTCCCTTATTTTCAATATGGCTGCTCTAGGTGCTTCGTGACCCACCTGAAATTGGCTCGTGACCCACAGTTTGGGAACCAGTGCACTACACCATCATGGCCCCTTAGATTAATTAGTCTGTCGTCATCGGCTTGGTTCCTGTAGTGGAAAAAGGAAGCGGCAATTGGGGCTAGGGCAGTGATGTCATCCGGGCACGCCAGGAACCAGAACGCCCAGATGATTGACAGCCCTCTGCCCCTATGGCGGAGGGCTGCCACACCTCCCTGCACCTCACAGCGCCCAAATCGCTCCATTTCAGAGTGATTCGGGATGCGAGGGAGGGCGGGCGGGCGGGCCCAGGAGCAGCTCGCCCGTCCTCCAGAGAGGCGGCGCGGCCCGGGCCCGTCTGCAGAACTGGTGGAATGGCGTACCGGGCCGTTGCGCCTGGATGACGCCACTGGGCTGGGGGGAGTAGAAAGAGCAACATCACACAGGAGAAACATCGCCAAGGAAAGGCCATTTCACACCTGTTAAATTCTGCCCAGAGGCCAGTCAGATACTGAAAGCTGTGCTTTAAACGGGCTTTTCCTCCCCTTTATGACTTTCTTCAGTGTAGTGAATTTTGATCAGTCTGATCCTGAGCAAACCTTCTAATGAAGCCATGAGGTCAATCCAATTACATCCTGGCAGGACACAGACTGGGGGAGAAAAACCCAGAACACGCACACTGACGTGACACGGAACTTCACACCCACGCACAACAGGGGAAGCCTATATGCCCACCCTAGTGTCTGCACACACACACACACACACACACACACACACACACACACACACACACACACAGGGAGAGAGAGAGAGAGAGAGAGAGAGAGAGAGAGAGCAAATGCTGCACAGTTCTGTTTTTGCATGAATCTTTTCCCCCATAAATGTTTCTGCCTTTTGGTCTGTCAGATTAAAAAGAATTAGTAATGAGTATAGAAGGAGCATCATTAAAAAATGTTCAGTTCTCATATTTTAGTATCTGTTGGAAGAAAAAAAGCTTTCTCCTGCCTGCCTGCCTGCCTGCCTGCCTGCCTGCTGAAGGCAAGAATGGAGCCCTGTTCAGATGCTTGAAATCCCACCTGGAAGAGAGCAGGCTCTGCCCCTGCCGCACACATTTCAGCTTCCCTGAACCTGGGACAAGCCGGGTGACCAGGAAATGACGTCACTTCTGGGTCACTATGACATCATGTGCCTCACCAGCACAAGATGTCACCGCATGTCACTGTGACATAGCATGATCAAAGTGGATTTCAATCAATTTCAATTTCAGAACCTTTATTGGCATTAAAGAAATATACACAAAAAGAAGAACAGTTAAATTAAACAAGTGGATTTCGCAGGCATTCTGAGGACATCTCAGCCCAACCCCAACTACCTCTTCCAGTGTCTCATCTTCATGTCAAACAGCACAGGGATAAGATGGAGCCTGGTGAGACCCCAGTGGCCCCAGGACTGAGCAGTAGTCCCTTCTACAACCGCTCTTCCCGGTAGGACTGGGACCAGCACAACACTGTGCCTCCCAGTCAGTGGTGTCATCTAAATGATTTAAGAACAGGTACTCACTTTTGATTGGCATGTGTCGGGACCCGCCCACCGGAAGTGACGTCATAAGCCGGAAGTGATGTCGTGGCAGGAAGTGACACGAAAAAAGCCCTTTTTGAGGCCTCAGATGATTTTAAACTGACCCAACAGTTGCAACCGTATTCCACAGCACCCCCAGAACATGTTAAGGAGGCCTGGCATCATGTTAAAACCCCAGAGCAACTCATTTTTCAGTGGCAAGGCAAGGCAAGGCTCCGCTCGCTGCCTGCCTGGCTCTGAGAACATGCAGGCAACTCAAACATTCAGGAAATTCAAACGTTGCAGAGGGCGGAGTCGACGAGTGGGCGGGCAAATGGGCGGGGCCAGCTATAATCCTAGAAACTGGTACTCGCATACCCCCGCGTACCCCCTGCATGACATCACTGCTTCCAGTCCCAGGCCGGAAAGATACCATGCACTGATTGTCATTGACTCACCAGGTGGCCCTGCGAAAGCCAATCCTCAGCGACAGCCTCTCCTCCAACTGCAGAACTTGCAGCGTTGTTGTAAGGATTCTCACAGGATAATACAGGCGTGCCCTGGTATCCGCTGGGATTCTGTTCCGGATCCATCCGTGGATACCTGAAACCGTGGGGATGCCTTTTTAAAGATAGGGGAATATCAGTGGTTTTGCTGCAACAAGGTAAAAAAGAGGAGATTTGTTTAATGCTCCCCTATCTTTTTAATAGGTATCCCAGTATCCATGGTATCCGTGGATAACTGAAGCCATGGATACTAAATCAGTGGATACCGGGGCTTGCCTGTACATGGAAAGCACTCACACAAATGATAAGAATTATTATAGCTCTTCTGGACTGCCACTATTTCACAATGCCAGTGGAGGACAGCATATTTGAGGGCTGTTCCCCTTGAAATTCTTCCCTGCATGTTGGAAAACTAGCACAGACAGTCCTCATTTTCTGCTAGGGTTGGGTTCCTGGAAATCCTCGCAGGTAGCAAATTAACAGAAAACGAAACATCGATCCTATTGGATCAATGGGGTTAGGTGCAAGGGGTATTGTATCTGCCGTCAGAAGAATCCAGCAGAGGGCAGCAGGAAGTGCCAAAAGCGATACTGTCTCGCTTATTCTGTTTTTTAATTGTTTTTGTATTGCCGCCTTGAATGCCTTTTTAGGCAGAAAGGCGGGGTAAAAATCTTTAAAATAAATAAATAAATAAATAAATAAAAAGACCTCTGAATGCTGCAGAGCCCTTCCAGAGGCTGCAGGGATCTTCGGAATGGCTCCTGCGCAGCGATGGGATCTGCAAATTGAGAAGGGGAACGCTGGGCGGGACTTACACATGATTGGCAGCCCATCCGCAGCGTTCCGCGGCTGCCC
>JAJKFI010037633.1:27592-44495 GCA_029204185.1 Lerista edwardsae
CCCCCCCCCGAGTCCAGGGCAGCTGCGGGACGCTGCAGATGGGCAGCCAATCACGTGGAAGTCCTGCGTAAGTCCCGCTCAGCGTTCCCCTTCTCAATTTGCAGATCCCGTCGCTGCTCCTGCAACCCCTTAAACATGGCCGGCTTCTGCTGGCTATTTTAAAGGGGTCAGTGCTGGTCACAGGTGATATTCTGAAGGTATCTGCAGCCTTTGGAAGGTCTCTGCATAGTGGATAATGAGGACAGGGGCGCAGATAACGAGGAAAGTAGCAGTTCTGCCCCTCGCAGATAAGCAAATTGGCAGATAGAGAGTTCTCACATAAAAAGGTCTGACTACATGTCATTTCATACCATTCTATTTTCAAGGCTCCAGACTCTGCCAGTCTGCAAAACTTCTGTGGTTTGGCTTCCACGGCTGACTCTGCTGTAATTTCCCCAGCGGATTCTGATCTTTCCTACCGGCATGTCTCGCTGATCGATGGTCTTCAGCTGCCATAAATACATTGCCATAATGACGCTATTAAAGCCCACCACAGTTCCCAAAGTGCGTCTGCAACGACAGTGTATCCGTAATTAGCCTCCAAGGCTTTGCCTTCGCCTGCCTCAGCTACAGAGTCTTTTTAACCTTTTAGTCTTTTTAGTCTTTCAGCTGAAAGACAGGCCTGGGCCACTTTTCAGGGTGGGCCATGACTGCTCCAGAAGAAGCCTGGGACACAGAGAGAAACAGGATGCAAGAAACAAGACAGAGGAACCCTGTCTATGGTGCTGGAAGCAAACGCACATCATGCCACCTTATGACCTAAGAGAACATAAGAAGAGCCCTGCTGGATCAGGCCAAAGGCGCATCTAGTCCAGCTTCCTGTTTCTCACAGGGGCCCCAGGGAGGCATGAGGCAACAAGATGCTTGCATCCTGTTGCCACTCCCTTGCACCCAGTACTCTGAAGTAGCCTACTATTAATGTAAGGAGGTTGCCGAACCCATCATGGCCTATAGCCCACGATGGACTTTTCTTCCAGAAATCCATCCAGTCCCCTTTTAAAGGCATCTAGACCAGATGCCATCACCACCTCCTGTGGCAAGGGGTTCCATAGCTTAATTACCCACTGGGTAAAAAAGTATTTGTTTTAACTCTCCCAACACTCAATTTCAGTGGATGCCCCCTGGTTCTGGTATTGTGGGAGAGGGAAAAGAACATCCCTCTATCTGCTCTATCCATCCCATGCAGAATTTTATATGTCTCAAACATGTCCCCCCTCAGGCACCTTTTTTCTAGGCTGAAGAGCCCCAAACGCTGCAGTCTTTCTTCATAAGGGAGGTGCCCCAGCCCCGGAATCATTTTCGTCGCTCTCTTCTGCACCTTTTCCAGCTCCACTATGTCATTATTGAAGTGCGGCAACCAGAACTGGACACAGTATTCCAGGTGTGGCCTTACCATCGATTTGTACAATGACATGATAATATTATTGGCTGTTTTATTTATTCTCAACCCCTTTTTTAATTACCCCAAGCATGGAATTGGCCTTCTTAACTGCTGCCACACACTGGGTCAACACCTTCATTGAGTTGTCCATCGGTACCCCGAGATCTCTCTCCTGAGCTGTCACAGATAGCTCAGAACCCATAAGCCTATAGGTGAAGTTTTGGTTTTTTGCCCCAATGTGCACCACTTTACACTTGTCTACGCTGAAATGCATTTGCCATTTGGCTGCCCATTCCCCCAACTTGGAGAGATCCTTCTGGAGCTCTTCACAATCCCTTCTGGTTTTCACCACCCGGAAAAGTTTTGTGTCATCCGCAAACTTGGCCACCTCACTACTTATGCCAGTCTCCAGGTCATTTATGAACAAGTTGAAAAGCACAGGCCCCAAGACAGATCCCTGGGGCACTCCGCTTTTCACCTCTCTCCATTGTAAAATTGCCCATTGACCCCCGCTCTCTATGTCCTGGCCCTCAACCCATTCTGAATCCATAAGAGGACCTGCCCTCTTATTCCCTGACTGTGAAGTTTCTTCAGCAGCCTTTGGTGGGGGACTGTGTCAAACGCCTTCTGAAAATCCAGGTATATGACATCCACAGATTCACCCACATCCACGTGCCTGTTGACCTTTTCAAAGAATTCCAAAAGGTTTGTGAGGCAAGACTTACCCTTACAGAAGCCATGCTGACTTTTCTTCAGCAGTACTTGTTCCTCTACGTGTTTTAGGATTTTATCTTTGATGAGGCTTTCCACCATCTTACCCGGAACAGACGTTAGGCTGACCGGCCTGTAGTTTCCAGGGTCCCCCCTTCTCCCTTTTTTAAAGATTGGCGTGACATTGGCTATCCTCCAATGCCTCTGGCACCGTGGCCGTTTGAAGGGACAAGTTGCATACTCTAGTTGGCAACTTCATTCTTTAATTACTTGGGAAATATTGGGTGGATGCCATCTGGGCCTGGTGACATTTATATTTAACTAGCGTTTTGTGACCCGGCGCTGCCCGGGGGCAGAAATCATCCCCAGGCTCTATTGGGAGGAGGAATGAGTGTGTTCTGCAGTGCACCCCCACCTCTGGGGGCGTATGGGGGGCCCTACCCCCACAGCATATCTGTCCAGATCGTAAGGAAGGAGTGCACCACGTGTGGTCCACATCGTTCCAGGCGTTCCAGAGGAATGGTGGAACATACACACAAAAATGCAAACCTCCCTCAAAAGCATGACATAGTGAGATCCATATGTAGACATATAGAACCCGTCCCTGAAATAAAACAGTATTGATGACCTGGAACCCACAATGCACACTATCACTGTGAAATGAATGAGGAAACAGGGACAGCATCAATTAAGAGAGCAACATGAAGGTCCCACTTACTGTCTGCAGGTCCAGCCCTCACGTATGAGAAACAGGCAGAGGTGGCCTGTGAGCTCCCTGGACATAGGCCCCTCTCAGATCCGACTGGCTGCTGGAACTCTGTGGATCCTGCTCTTTCCTCCCTGGCCCACTCAGGCCATGCAGGCCAAGCACTTTATATTAGTTTCACTTTCTGTTCTGCTCATTTTCAGCTGAGCTGCTGCAGAATCGTCTGTGACCACAGGGTGGCAGCAGACCTGTAGCCCCATGCAATCCCCTTGGTTCCTGACGATCCGGCCCCCTCCCTGAAAAACGGGGGGCCGTAGGGGGGTCTGACCCCCGCAGTGATTCCTTCCAGGCTGCAAGGAACGTGTGTGCCAAGTTTCGTGGCCGTGGGTCAAGGGACGGAGATTTGTATAAGGAACATACATACATACATACATACATACATACACACAAACGTCCATTTTTATATATATAGATTTATCAATTTGATCTAAAACATCTTGTTTATTTTCTGACTTAATTGCTTAGTTAGGAGAGGCCGTTCGGGCAGTGGTATCTGCCCAAGGTCTTATGCTGTGAAGTCGGACGCAATCTGCATTCTGCATTCCCTGCATTCTGTTGCCACTCCTCTTCACCTGGCATTCTGAAGTAAATTTCTGAGGTAAAATTCTGAGGTAGATATGAGGTAAATAAAACAAAATTTGCTATCCTGTCTGTGAGGAGGGAGCTATAATAACTGGCAACCCAACCTGGGCCTTAAGAACATCAGCCCTGCTGGATAAAGCCAGACCCATCTAGTCCAACTTCCTGTATCTCACAGAGACCCACCAGATGCCTCAGGGAGCACCCAAGACAGCAGGCTGCCTGCATTCTGTGACCACTCCCTTGCATCTGGCATTCTGAGATAAATTCTGAGGAAACAGACTGGTGGCTAGTCAAGATTCTCCACAGCATTTATCTTCGACAGCCACCAGAACCAGATGCTCCTCTTCAGACATGCACTCATAGGAACATAGGAACAGCCACACTGAATCAAACCAAGACCCATTTAGTCCAGCTTCCTGTATCTCACAGTGGCCCACCAGATACCTCAGGGAGCACACAAGACAACAAGATGCCTGTATCCAGTGGTGTCATTCTGTAACGAAGTAACGGAACGGTGGGCGGGACTTACCGCCTGATTGGCTGCGCGGGTCTGATGCGTTGCCACCGTTCCGAGCCCCGCGCGGGCACCCCTGGCTTCGGAGGGGGTGCCCGCTTGCCTGGGTGGCGCGCTGGGTGCTGCGGAGAGCCGCGGAGGGGCGCGCCACCCAGAAGAAGCCCTCCGCGGCGGAACAGCAGGCGGCGACGCGTCGCAGGGCCCCTGTCAATCAAGGGGTAAGTCCCGCCTGCGTTCCGGTAGTTAATTATAGAATGACACCACTGCCTGTATCCTGTTGCAGCTTCCTGGCATCTGCCATTCTGTGATAAATTTCTGAGGTAAATAATAACTTGCAACCCAATCTGGGCCTAAAGAACATAAGAAGAGCCCCGTTAGATCAGGCCAAAAGGCCCATCTAGTCCAGCTTCCAGTATCTCACAGTGGCCCACCAGATGCCTCAGGGAGTACACAAGACAACAAGATGCTGCATTCTGTTGCCACGCCCCTGCACCTGGCATTCTGAAGTAGCCTACTACTAATGTAAGAAGGTCGTACTACCCATCGAGAGCTTGGGAGGTGCATTGCTGTGCGTGGGTGCTGCATGTGCAAATGAAGATTCCAGCTATTTAGTGGCAAATTTGCTCAGCTGACAACAGAGCCCTGAAGAGCTCCTCAACAGACTTGTTTTCTTCCAGCCCTTTCAACACAGGCAATAAGCCACAGTGTTTGAGAGGCGTCGCTCATATTGCACCACAATATATTTTGCATTTTCTTTCCCCGCAGCATAAAAACAAGGGCAGAGGTCAAGCAGGCATTCAAGTTAAGGTTCGTGTTGCAAATGTACTTAACGTTGCATTATGATCTCAGTGTTCACAGAAATTGCATTGCAGTGTCTTTTACTGTTTTCCGCCCTTTGAAAATGAGCGTGGGAGCTGAATTCAGTGGCGGATCCAGCCGAGTCTCTGCCTCAGGGCCAGGGGCAATTTTCTTCATTCCCCGCACTGGCTTCCTGCCCGCTGCTCCACCCTTGCCAAGTCCCCAGCATCCGTGAACACTCCATTTTGGAGCAATCGGGGCACAGGTAGCGGCGTCACGCTGCTGGAACGCTGGGTGGGAGGAACGGGTGAGCGGCAGCCCGCCCGTTGCGTACCGCTCCATTTCGCCGTCTTCCCCGCCCCCGCGGGGAAATGCAAAAACTGAAACCTGCAGCAAACGGTGCATTCTGCCCAGAATTCCAAGTTGGGAATTACTTTTAGAAAAGTAATAGAAAAGCGATAAGCAGGAATTCAAGTAGAAAGGGATACAGGGCAGAACAAACAATAGTAGCAGCAGAGAGACAAAATGGAAGAATCTTTCTAGTGCTCTCATGAGAGATAATATATTATGCATTGGGGTGGGTTGTTGTTTTGTTGAAAACCACCTTTTGGGCATTAACAACCACTTTTTGGTGGTTAGAATATCTGAATACAAAGACAACACCGCATTTTGTTTAAGATATTTTCCAGAAATTAAAATAGACTACTTTTCCAGTTAGAACTAATACTGTGGCTGCATCTGCTGATGCTATATCACTGTATCATCTTACCCAATTACTTTTAAAGCATTTAAAATTAATAAAATGAGAACTTGGATTGAGAATGTGTGAGAAAACACATAACACCCCAATTTGCTATTTTAATCAAGAAATTTTGGAAAAAAATATCACCAAAAACACACACCCCTAATTATGCATTCTTCCCACTTGCTTTATGAACTTGAAACAGAGAATCATGCCCTGATTGTGCATGCTAAATTTCAATTAGATATCAGGCTGTTCAAGAGAGGCAGATTATAAGCATGCCTCCTATCTGCTGGAGTTCCATTTCAGACCCCCCACCCCATAGAGACCTGAAACGGCGGATACTGGGGACGCCTTTTTAAAGATAGGGGGACATCAGTGGTTTTGCTGCAACAAGGTTTAAAAAAGATTTGTTTAGTGTTACCCACTCTTTTTAATAAGCTTCCCAGTATCCATGGTATCCGTGGATAACTGAAACCGTGGATACTGAATCAGTGGATACTGGGGCGTGCCTGTACAAAAAATGGGTTGCTGAATGCAACTTAAGGCTCCACTTTGCTTGATTTAGAGGCACTTTTCCAAGTGGTGTCCTCTTATATTTAGCAGGGGGAGAGCAATTGTCCCTTTTCACCCCAGCACAGTGTCTTTCTCGTGGCTGTTGCTGGTGGTGTTCTCCATTATTTTAGATTGTGAGCCCTTCTGGGACAGGGAGCCATTTAACTTTAATGTTATTATTAAAGTAAACCGCTTTGTGAACTTCATGTTGAAAAGCGGTATATAAATACTAGTGATTGATTGATTGATCTAATTCAAAGCCACCTGCAATTCCAACTTCTGAGAAATCAGTGTGTGTGTGTGTGTGTGTGTGTGTGTGTGTGTGTGTGTTCTTTGACCGCAAGGCCAGTAATGAAGAATTGAATTGCCTAATCAAACACTGTATTTAGGAGCTGAGAAAGCGGAGCTATTACAAAGTAGTAACCAGCAAGATGCTTTTTTTTTCCTGCAAAAGGCAGCAACACCTTCCTAGAAAGGTTAATTCAGTTTGCCACCCAGCCTCACATTGTTACTGCACTACAAGTTGTTCTGAGACACGACGTGTGAAAAGGCAGTCCATCAAAATAAATTGAACTGAACAGATAACGGTTCTTCGGGGAAAGACACATTTACTTGTTGCTTTACTCCTGATGAGTCGCAGACACAATTGGGGCCCATCAGGTGTCCCAGGTCACCTGTTTGCACAAGTTCGTCTATAGTGTTTGCCTCTTGAACGTAATAAAAAGTAATCTGGGCCATGGAAGATTCCTTGGAAGAAAAGATTGCTGATTGGAGCTGCAGGTGTAGTGCACATGGGGCCTGGGGTGGGAGATCATTGGTGTGATGGTCTTGACTTAGCAGGTACTGAGTGTATGGAATAAAAATCTGTGATTTGGGGCAGAAAAGCTAAAATCATGAAACCTGTAATTGGGAGCAAATAGTTAACACAGAAAATACGTAGTAGAATTATTCACTAACATGTAGCTTCAAAGGCTTGGCATTAAAAATATCGAAGGAGTAGTACAGGTGCTTCTACTAACGAGACAAAACACACAAGCAAAAATAGATAAGTGAAGAAGCAGAATAGATAAGACCAGTGTCTCTACTAACAAGGTAGGCCAATTAGAGGTGAAAAGTTTACAAAGGGTTGTAACAAATTGCACATGCTTAATAGGGTCTATAGCGGACGTGGTGGCGCAGTGGGTTAAACCGCTGCTGCTGGGCTTTCCGACCAGAAGGTTGGGAGTTCAAGTCTGCATGATGGAGTGAGCTCCCATTGCTTGTCCCAGCTCCTGCCAACCTAGCAGTTCGAAAGCACCTCAATGCAAGGAGATAAATAGGGACCACTTCGGTGGGAAGGGAACGGCATTCCATGCGCTACGGCGTATAGTCATGCTGGCCACATGACCATGGACGCTTGTCCTCAGACAAGCTCTACAGGCTGTACAGGCTTTGAAACGGAGATGAGCACCGCCCCCTACAGTCGGTCATAACTACACCATTCGGTTGTGGGGAAACCTTTACCTTTACCTAATAGAGTCTACACATATCAGAAAAATGGTTTGTTATTATTAACATAAAAAGTGCACTAAAGGAATATTTTTTTGCTTAGAATCATTATTGACAGCATTGCTAATAAAATGCAACTATAATAAATAAATATATAGTAACTTATAAAACATTTAACAATAGAAGCTTGTAAAGAACTCAATCAAAAGCCAATGCTGATAACCAAATGCTTGGCAAGAGTAAGGAAAACTTACTCCTCATAACAAGGTAACAAGGCAACATTTTGTAGCTACCAAGGCATAGCTTTGAAAAAAGCAAACTGAGCATGTGTAAATAGCTTTCATGAATATTACCACACACCTCCAACTCATTAAGCCTTCATTTGCATGAACATACATTGTGTGTAAGAGAGGCAACATATCAAGGAGAAATGAAAGGGGAAGTCTAAAATGTTCTGTTTAGAAGCTGTTGATTGGTTAAAGCTTCAACCAATAAGTGCAAAATGGGAAGACACCCCTACAAGTTATAAATTGTTCAACTTTATGATTAAAAGTGTGGCTTGTTATTTTTTTCTTGTCACCAGCTTTTGCGAACGCTTAATAAATCTTTAAAGTGAGGAAAACCTAAAGAACCTTCTGATGAGGGTGAAAGAGGAAAGTGCAAAAATTGGCTTGAAGCTCAACATTAAAAAAACTAAGATCATGGCAACCACTCCCATCACTTCTTGGCAAATAGAAGGGGAAGAAATGGAAGCAGTGACGGACTTTATTTTCCTGGGCTCCAAGTTCACTGCAGATGGTGACTGCAGCCATGAAATTAAAAGACGTTTACTTCTTGGGAGAAAAGCTATGGCGAACCTAAACAACTTAATAAAAAGCCAAGACATCACCCTGCCAACAAAGGTTTGCATAGTCAAAGCTATGGTTTTCCCAGTAGCAATGTATGGCTGTGAGAGCTGGACCATAAGAAAGGCAGAGCGCCGAAGAATAGATGCTTTTGAATTATGGTGTTGGAGAAGATTCTTGAGAGTCCCTTGGACTGCAAGGAGATCCAATCGATCAATCCTACAGGAAGTCAAGCCTGATTGCTCCCTGGAAGGACAAATCATGAAGCTGAAGCTCAAATACTTTGTCCACCTCATGAGAAGAGAGGACTCTTTAGACAAGACCCTCATGCTGGGAAAGATTGAAGGCAAAAGGAGAAGGGGGCGGCAGAGGATGAGATGGTTAGATAGTGTCACCAAAGCGATGAACATGAAATAGGGCGAACTCTGGAAGCTAGTGGAGGACAGGGAGGCCTGGCGTGCTGTGGTCCAGGGGGTCGCGAAGAGTCGGACACGACTTAGCGACTGAACAACAACAACAACAATAAATCTTTGCCTTTAATCACCGCAAATTGGAATTTAAAGTCTATTTTTGACATGGTAGACATTAGCCTCACTGACCACAGTGACATTTTGGAGTAAACATGCCTAGGACTGCACTGCATGACATCCACTCACAGGTTCGGTAGACGTAATTTGAAATCGTATTTGCTGCCTTGAAAGTAAATGTTTGGGATCAGTGCGTGTGTGCTTTAAACCATGGCCTGTCAGAATTCCAAATTATACGGAAGGAATATTTCCCTGATTCAGTGCTGCCCTTTGCAGAGAAGCAGCAGCACAGCCAGAAGGAGACTGGTGCCGTAAGTACTGCAGGTCCTACAATATGTTCTGTAAGTGGCCACTCCCACCTGCTGTCAGAGCCATTCTGGGAAGCAGCAGCAACACGGAGACCCTTGTAGAACCAAATGGCGTATCCTCCACTTTGCCATCACTGCCCGGAATGGCTCTGATGGTGAATGGGAGAGGCCACTTTCACTGTGCATCGTGGCACCTGCAGTACGTAGCACACTGTCCCCCCCAGCTATGCTACTGCAGAGGTGCTTAAGAGCGCAATCCTAAACTGGAGTTAGGCCAGCAAAGTTTGGCTGGCGCAAGGGCCACCGTAAAATGCATTTGGACCACTCTTGGAGGATGGTGCATGTTTGTGTGCCGGCTTCTCTGAATCCGAGAGTGGTCCAAACACACTTTATGGTGTCCCTTTTGCCAGCCAAACTTTGCTGGCCTAACTGTGCCCGCCTAACTCCTAACTGGGCCGAAACTCCAGGATAGGTTGGTGCCCTAAGGCTGGGCATGTTTACAAGGGGGGGGGTGGCAGCTTTGAGGCGTGTTCGCTGCACCCCCAATCTGTTGACTTTAACTTCAGCACAGGGCTTCTGCCTTCGCTCCAAGTGAGGTTGTGTTGCTTTGTGAGGCATTGCAAAATCCTTGCTAAAACCCCAAGAACACTGTGCAGCCTGTGGAGACAGACTGTTCTCTTTCTCCTGCAGAAACAGTTGAAAACAATTGGAGTTAAGTCGGCCAACTGGAGATTTCAACAGCAGCAGGAGGAGTAGGAGTCTGCGAGGCAGACACGCCAAGAAAGCTGGGGGAGAGAAACTGAGTAATAAGGCCAAATCATGGTTGGGTCTCTGAATTTTACTACAATGCTCAGGGTGCAATCCTAACCTGGATTTAGGCCAGCACAGTTAGGCCAGCAACGTTTGGCTGGCACAAAGGACAGTGTAAGGCGCATTTAGACCATTCTCAGAGTCAGAGAGGAAGGTGCACATCTGTGTGCTGGCCTCTCTGACTCCAAGAGTGGTCCAAACATACTTTACTGGGCTCCCTGAGGCACCTGGTGGGCGACTGTGAGATACAGGAAGCTGGACTAGTTTGGCCCTTGGCCTGATCCAGCAGGGCTCTTCTAACATTCTTATGTTCTTACTGTGTCCCTTGTGCTACCCAAACATTGTTGGCCTAACTGTGCAGGCCTAACTCCAGGTTAGGATTGCGCCCTCACTTGCAAAAGCATTGCCAGGCTTTCAGTGGTGCAACTTCTTTTTGTGCTGGCCTAACTCCTTTACCTTTTTACTACTACTACTACTACTACTACTACTACTACTACTACTACTACTACTACTACTATTAAGGTAAAGGTAAAAGTTTCCCCATGACCAAATGGTCTAGTCATGACCGACTGTAGGGGGCAGTGCTCATCTCCGTTTCAAAGCCTGTAGAGCCAGCATTTGTCCGAGGACAAGCTTCCGTGGTCATGTGGCCGGCATGACTATACGCTGTAGCGCACGGAACACCGTTCCCTTCCCACCAAAATGGTCCCTATTTATCTACTTGCATTTTTTACGTGCTTTCGAACTGCTAGGTTGGCAGGAGCTGGGACAAGCAACGGGAGCTCACTCCATCACGCAGACTTGAACTCCCAACCTTCAGGTCAGCAGCTCAGTTTAACCCGCAGCGCCACCACGTCTCTACTACTACTACTACTACTACTACTACTACTACTACTACTACTACTACTAATAATAATAATAATAATAATAATAATAATAATAATAATTTTATAGCTTCCTTCTTTTTCAGCACTAGAACCTAGGGTTGGTCATCCCAGATTTGGGGCTGGTAGAATGAAGCATTTCTTCACACAATATCAGACTATATTGAAATTTCCCTCTTTGTATGGACTTGTTGTTAGTCCTGTGAAATCCGTAGCAGCCAGTCAGGAGCAATGTTAGAGGAGAAGAAGCAACTTTTTGACCAGTTAGTTCCTGGCCCAGCAGGCCCTTCTCTAGAGTAGCCATTCTCAATGGGAGGCTGTATGGCCCCCTGGGGAGCCCTGGCACATTTGAAGGGGGCCCCACACTGTGGAAAGGGGAGCCCCAAAGGGCTTATGGGGGGCCCTGGCATCAGTGACACATGCTTGAAGCTGCTGCAGCGGAGCCGAACATTCCCTTCCATTTCACGCCATACAGGACTTCCCTCCTTTCAACCGACCCAGGCCGGTGTTGCTCCAACATGCCCCAGTGCAGCTCTGACAACACAGGCCGATGTGTGTGCAGTGGGTTGTGTATGTGTGTGAAGTGAGCCGCAGGGAGGCATAGCATAGCCAAGAAAAAAATGATTGAGAATGGCTGCTCTAGAAGGCAGAGGGTGAGTGTGCAGCTCTTGAACAAGGGCCTGTGGTTTGAGAGCTGGATGGACCGGCGCTTCCCACCCCCTGCGATGCCCAAATGCTCTCGTGCAGGGGGCCAGGGGCAGAGTGTTGGAGTTGGGACAACTCTGTCTGCTGTCTAGAGGGGGCACTCTAATGTCCAAGAGGGAAAAGTCTGATGTCCTGTGGTTTGACCCCTCTACCTGTCCCTCTCTGTGATACCTGCAGAGGGTGTGGCCTTGACCTTAACTTCCTTCCTTTGCACCCTGAACTCTGTCTCTTTTGTATCCTGACCATCAAGGTGATAAGATGTGCATACCAGGGGCTCTCTGCCCTCCGCCATCTTGAGCACACTTCCATGCATGGCGATGCAGCTGTTAGGGCATTGCCTTCTAAGTGATAGCTGTACCTCTGATCCTAATCAGATGCTGTAGATATGCAACCAATGGAACACTGTGAGTAAACTATTCTTTTTGCACCTTTACCAAGCCTCTGCCTGTGTCTTTTGTTATTAGCAGTCAGCGTGGGGTGAGGGAGGTTCCCGTGGGTGAGACAAAAGGGGGAATCCGCTGCTAGCGTTATTCTGCTTTCCCCCATCACCGATAAGAAGTAATTCCAATACAGAGGAAGTCTTGGGGAATCGCCGACCCAGGAGAAAAACCCCCGTCAGCCGCCCCCTACCCTGGAAGTAATTGCGGTGACGTCATCGTGTCACCCACATTACTCCTGCCCCCACCTTCTTAAAAAAAATGGACGATGGTGGGTGCCCTTGTTCTCCTTGGCTGGCTTGCAGAAGGACAGGAGGAGGGGGGTCTGCTTCGGCTGCCCACTTGCCCGTCCGCCCCCACAACAGTCCTCTGGGCTCCGGGGCCGCCAAGGAGCAGCTTCTGACCAGCACAAAGGATGCCCACAAGCGCCCGGTCACGCTCCACTCCAGCCAGCCAGCCAGCAGCATCCCTCCCCTGCTATGCTGACGGAGACACAGGCCGCCCTTCTCCCCTTCCCCTCCCCGCTTGTCACAAACTTTCCCCAGCCTCCCGCTGCCTAGGTTGGGCGTGTGGGCAGAGGAAGATGCTTCAGCCGCCTGCCAGCCCCCACAGATGAAGGCAGCTGGCTTCATTCTCCTTGGGGGGGGGCAGAATGGGCAGCAGAGCAGGAGGCTGAAGCAGCTCCAGGTGACTCAGCACAGGGAGGGGGGACGTTGCATCGCTGCCAGCCCAGCGCCGCCCAGCACCCAGGGCTTTTGCCCCCTTTGCCCCCCCTCAGGTCTGCCACTGGGCAGGAGGGCAGGATGAAGCACCACAGTAAACAAGGACACTGAGCCAAGTGCTTCTGGTAGGGCTTACAGGGCCTAAATATGATTAAACGCTCCGGTCACAGCTACACCTGCAGGCTGCTAAGAACAAATCAGGCAGACAGACAGACAGACAGGCAGGGAAGTTAAACAGAGGAAAAGAAAAGATGCTGAAGGACCCCAGCAACTGCTGCGTCTCAATGGCGTGTGCCTAACCTGACAGATTTTTGGAACGTTGCCAGCAACTATGGCAAGATCTGAAAAAAGTTCCAGCAATGTAGTTCGCATTAAAAAACAAACAAACACACAGGCCCAGGGATTCGACTATGGGGCAAGATTGGTTTTAAGCGACCTCACTATATTTTCTGTAGAGCACAAATAAATTTAAATGGTGGTGGGGTAGGCTAGTGACCAAGAGTTAAGCAAGTGGGTTGGGAAATAGCATGCATGTATTTCCACAAATCTAAGAGCAGACAATTTACTGGCAAACTTAAAAGGACAATAGGTCCTTAATCATGCATGTAAATCACTCTGTTCCAGTGATGTCATGCACCCACTACGCACCACTACGTGAGTACCGGTTTCTAGAAGTTGAGCTGGCCCCGTCGGCTGGTTGGCTCAGCAGCTGTGCATGCGTACTGCACGTCCGCAGCCGTTGACTGCATTTTCTGTGAGGAGGCAGGCAGGCAGGCAGTATGGTGGTGGCGGCAGCAGCGGAGCGAGAGGACTGGAGGTGGCAGCAGTGGCGGCAGCAGCAGCAGCGGCAGCAGCAGCAGCGAGGGAGACCCGGGAATAAGGCAGCAAGCGTGAGAAGGTAGGCTTCCTGGGGCTCCCGCTCCCTCCAGCCGTGCAGATCCAGCATCCCGGTTCCTCCTGCAGCCTCCCCCCAGCCCCAGCCCCAGCCCCCATGCGGTCTTTTTTTGGTTGCCCGTTCCTGTTATGAATTAAGTAATAAGGAGCTTCTGGGCCATGCCACATGAAGGCCTTGTTCATGTAAAGGCCTGAACCAAAGTTTCCTGGCTACCGTAAAAAGGCCTTCCGGCCCAAGCAAAAGAGCCGAGTCATCCCTGATGACATTGATACAAAACACCTGCAGGTGTAAGAAGGGTCGTGTGCAGAGGCCAGCACTTGACCGGCCTCTCCACCCCCCAGCAACAGCCCATGATTGGACCAAGCCTAGCATAAAAGCAGAGCTGGGCCATTTCAGTTTCTGTGGGCGAGGGACAAGGTGCAGCGAAGCACTCTGGCCAAAAATGAAGCACTCTGACAAAGTGATGTGTGCTGTATAGTTTGTCTGAACGGTTTCCCTGTGTGGAGCCCTGTTTTGTTTTGGAATACTTTTGTTCCTGTAACTTCGAGCCTTTGCTCAATACACAGTGGTGATAGAAAGCCGTTTGTGTCCTTGGCGTTTTTTCCTTCCCTCCTACGAATTCCTGAGGTGGGGGTTGACTTCGTTCCTGTGCCTGGAAGGAGCCAGCAGTTTCACTACATGCAGGGCACGCTGCTCCTCTGCTGGTAGTTGGCTTTTCGTTTGTAGCTGCCTTGCTCCTACAATCCCAACTATCGCAACAGTTCCCCCTCCTGCTCCTTGCCGGCTGGTCAGGCGCTCGGTCAGGCGCCCACGTGGTCGCGCGGCCCAGTGGGCACCCGTTCCCCCTCCTGCTCCTTGCCGGCTCCTTGCACTTAACATTAAAGTTAAATGGCTCCCTGTCCCAAAAGGGCTCACAATCTAGTACAGTCTAGCCTGCTATTTAACCAGGGAACAGTTGAAGCAAAATATGTCTATACACATCTCTAGAAAGCAAAGCAATAGAAGTTAAATCAACACTAACCACAAGCTGAAGTTGTTACAAACATGATCACATCCATGGCAACCATCATGACCTCACTTACTGTCATGACATCACTTCTGGCTATGACCTCACTTCCTGCCACGACATCACTTCCGGTGGGCGGACCCCGACAAGTGCCAATCAAAAGTGAGTACCTGTTCCTAAATCATTTGGATGACACCACTGCTCTGTTCCCTATCTGGGACAAGCTATCTTGTCATATCAGCTCAAAGAGTCCATTGCACCTCCCAGATCCCCAGGAGGCGGACAAAGCTTTGGCCACACATAGATGCCAAGTGGGACAAATCTAAGTATCCTTGTACTTGGCCTTAACATACCCAGGTTTGATGATGTCATAGTGTCTTTTGATTGGCACCTCCTGGCCACAACAGACCATCCCTTTAAGGTGGGCTTATCTGCCCAAGTAGTGGGGCACTTGCCAATCTCAGCAGGAGTGTTGACTAGGAGCTATGGTCTTCAGCTGGTTTGAGACATAGAACAGTTCTGCAAATGTGGCTGTTGGGGAATATTGTTTCAAATAAAGAGCTTTTGGAGAGCAGCCCAGGGTAAATGGCTGCGGCACCTAGAATTTTAGGCTCACTCTTTGGAGGATGGGTACAACATTTTTTTCCCCCCTGTAAACCAGAGGCGTAGCTAATGAAAGTGTAGCCCAGTGCAGAGGGCAAAATGCCCTGGAAGTGCCATCACAACAGGAGGTGATGTCAGAGTTGTATTTTTTTTTCTGGTTTTGGGGCCATAATCGTTGATAGAGTAAAGATAGTACACTCTGGTTTGTTTCATTGCATTTTGCAGTAAATTACCTTTCCAATAACATGATGGTATTATTTATACATACCAAGGTTTTCACCATTTTGGCCACTTACATCAAGCTCAGCTTGTTGCCCCCCCTAAAGCTTGTTGCCTGGTGCTGTTGCCACCACCCTGCACTTCTTTAGCTATGCCCCTGCTGTAAACCACTTTGTGAACTTTTTGTTGGAAAAAGCTGTATATAAATAGTGTTTGATTGACTGACTGATAGACTGATCCCAACATGAGATTAAAAATGTCCAAAAGAAAGGGAAAAGGCTAAAAATGGAGGCGGGACAGGACGGGGTATTCGTCACACCAGGAGAAAACGGGCTTGGTGTTCAGCCTTTCTCCAAAAGTCTCAGCATGTGGAAATGAGGAGTCCCTAAAAGTTTGATTCATAAGTTATCAGAAAGAGTCTGGCCAAGAAGGGTTGTGAATTACGGGGGCTTGAGTTCGCCGGCATCACGTGGCCCAGGCTGGGAACATCCTGCCCTGGTAAATTATTGATTTCTTCCAGCCCCCTGCAGTGGCAGATACTGCTCCAAGGCTCCTTTGATCTTGATGAGATTTCTGGTGCTCAAATCACTCCTTAGGGGTCTTTCATCTCTGCTGAGGGTGCAGTGTGTTAAGAATTACAAGGCGAAAGGTTCCAGGTAGGTGCTGGATGTCCCAGCTTAAGCTGCAGGAACAGCATCTTGCATTCAAATGTCACATTTTTTTACACTTTTGAAATTGCGTCATGCCCAGAGACGTCATCCGGGCGTCCCAGGAACTGGAACACCTGGATGATTGGCAGCCCTCCGCCCCTATGGCGGAGGCCAGCCACGCCTCCCTGCGCCTCGAATCACTCCATTTCAGAGCGATTCGGACGCGCGGGAGGGAGGGTGGGCCCAGGAGCAGCTCGCCCGTCCTCGGGAGAGGCGGCGCGGCCCGGGCCTGTCCGCGGAACTAGCGGAACGGCGTACCGGGCCGTTCCGCCAGGATGACACCGTTGATCATGCCCCACATTAGGGCTTTACCACCACATCCCCAGATACACATACACAGCTTGCTATTTCTGTTTAACAGAACTGACACCTGAAGGAGAATTCAACAAAGCTTGCTAACCACTTTGTAAGTTTAGGAACAGCAGTAAGTACACTTTGCTAACCCCTTTTATCCATGAGGGTTCTGTTCCTGGAACCATTGTGCATAAAAAAAATCTGTGAGTAACTAAACACGTGGATTTAGCCCACACCCCAAACCTGACCAGAGCTAGGCTCAGTGGTGTCAGCTTACCGGTACGCTGGGCGGGTCTTCTGGGTGATCGGCAGCGCGCTCGCTGCGTTCCATTGCGTAATGGCGAAAGCCCGCCTGCTGCAGC
>JAJKFI010037633.1:44895-60173 GCA_029204185.1 Lerista edwardsae
CAGCGAGCGCGCTGCCGATCACCCAGAAGACCCGCCCAGCGTACCGGTAAGCTGACACCACTGGCTAGGCTGCTTTATAAGGCATTAAAAATGTCATTTCCTGTTTTCAATGCTGCAGCGGTTCTTGTTTTAGGTACCTCCTCAAGAGGGATAACATGCAAATCCAGAGATGAGTTAGCATCTCTGGAAACCTCCAAAGGCACCTGTGCTGGAATCCATTGCTTCATTTTGCATGGAAGGAGGATGAGAGATTTGCCGGCATGTGGAAGTGGAGGCAGCCTGGGCCACATTTATCACGATTACTGGTATCATTGGAGCTGACAACCTGCTTGTTCAAATTGATGGAGCCCCTCCAGCTGCGCTGTGGTTCTTTCATGCTAGTGAGGTGTCAGAAGCACTTCCCACGTCGGAGACAAAGCTCTCTGCGCTGCTGGGCACGCGAAAGAATACACTTACATGGAGGCGCCGAGATCTTACGCTGATTGAAGAGACCCTACGATCGGTTGGCAGCTAAAACTCATTCAGGTGGTCAACCTGTGCTTGGGCTGTAACCAGCGGCGTCATGCAGCCGGAATGCTGGGCGGGAGGAACGGGTGAGCGGCAGCCCGCCCGTTGCGTACCGCTCCGTTTCGCCGTCTTCCCCACCCCCGCAGGGGCGGAGAAGACGGCGAAACGGAGCAGTACGCAACGGGCGGGCTGCCGCTCACCCATTCCTCCCGCCCAGCGTTCCGGCTGCATGATGCCGCTGGCTGTAACACAACAGACTTCAAATGAGGCACATATGATGAAACAATCCCCTCCAAACAGGATTTAGGCTCAACACAGTGTTGCTAGCGTAGCAGGCTTGCATTTCGAGCATTCTACACAGGCCTACCTGCAGCCCGCTTTCTCCTGGTCCAGAGGAGGTCTGGCAGAGGAGGTCTGGTTCAGCAGGCAGAACACAATTAAAGGAAACAGGTGCCTTTAGGTGTAAAGTGCTGTGTGAGGCAGGAGCATTTCACGGCTTCCTCCCTTTGCTCTCTACTTGCTCAGAGGTAGTCCCTTTAAATCTTACGACTCTTCGTGTGGACAGAGAATGATAAGAAGCAGAGGCGTAGCTAAAGAAGTGCAGGGGGTGCAATTGCACCGGGCAACAAGCTTTAGGGGGCCAACAAGCTGAGCTTACTAGTGGCCAAAATGCTGAAAATCTTGATATGTATGAATAATACCATCATGTTATATATCACTATATAACATGGTAGTATTATTCGTAATTACCAAACTTACCCTAACGTTTGTTGCCTGATGCAGTTGCACCTACTGCACTACTGTATCTACACCCCTGGTCTAAATTCTCATTGGTCCATATTCTGTGCCATCCCCCAGGATGGCCTTAATTTGCTTCAATTCTTCATTGGTTCTGAAACAGTGGCATACCTTTTTATATACATAAAGATATGCATCTCCATGTAATTCCCTGTAATGAAAGAGGATGAGACAGGAGGAGAGAGAGGGCTGGCCACCAAATCATTTAAAGCCAGCATAAATAAATGCAGGGAAATGATTTTTTTTTTTAAACTGGTGTAATGCCAGCAAGCCACAAAAAGGGGGGGGGAAGAGTTTCAGAGAGCAAAGGCATCAGGAAGCCTCTTTGAAACAGGCTATTTCTATCTCCATCAGTAAGATGATGTAGTAGTCTACATTAGTAGTAGGCTACTACATTAGTAGTAGGCTACTTCAGAATGTCAGATGAAGGGGAGTGGCAACAGGATGCAGGCATCTTGTCTTGTGCGTTCCCTGAGGCATCTGGTGGGCCACTGTGAGATACAGGAAGCTGGACTAGATGGGCCTTGGCCTGATCCAGTGGGGCTGTTCCTATGTTCCTGTGAGTTCATGCCTGAAGAAGAGCTTCTGGTTCTGGTGGCTGTCAAAGAGAAATGCTGTGGAGAGTCTTGACTGGTCACCTGTGTGTTCACCTCAGAATTTACCTCAGAATGCCAGGTGCAAGGGAATGGCAACAGAATGCAGCCTGTTGTCTCATGTGCGCCCCGAGGCATCTGGTAGGCCACTGTGAGATACAGGAAGCTGAAGTAGGTGGGCCTTTGACCTGATCCAGTGGGGCTCTTCTTGTGTTCTTACAAGTTCTCTGCTTCTCTGCATTATCTTCTGCTTCAGCCACTGCATTTTTGCACCGTCATACAAGCCTAACAGAGCGAGGGAAGAGCTGGGCCAGTCCTGCCACACTCTAGCACGAAAAACTGAGCACATCATCCATCTGCAGTCAGAGAGAAGCCAGTGACCCTTTGTTTCAAAAAAGAGAGCTCTCCAAAAACGGGGGCACCATCTCACACGGGCTTGAAAGGTTTACTGCGACTGTGTTGGCAAGCAGTAAAGATGATTTTCAGCATGGAACATGCCCAGCTCTCTAAGGACCAAACTGGCAGGACTGGCTGTGCAGATGCGATCAGTTTTTCTCCACTCCCCACCCCCAGGAAAGGGAGCTGCATGATGGGACACAGATGAACAGCAGAAGGGGGGAAGGCTCAACCTTTCCCTGCCCACAGCTTCCCTTCTGCTGGTTGTTTTTCCCCTTGCTGGGTGTATTTACGGCAAGGGACGTGTTTGGAATCTCAACAAAAGCTCTTGATGAGATTTTGATCGTGGGAGGAATTTGGACCAGAGAAGAGGCAGGTGAGGAAGACTTGTATTATTAAGGATATCGATGAGGCTACATCGCTCCTGCCACCTTCTTGTTTGCCCCCTCCCAAAGCTGTGTTTCTGCAGGAAAAAAAAAACCCGCATTGTTTGTTAGGAATGAGTTCCCTACATTTGTGCATACTGTCTAGCAGGCTGGCTTTTAGATGCTCGTGCACTGTGATTTTTAGTATTCCCAAACCAGACTCAGAAACAGAGGCGGATCTAAGGGGGGGGGCAAATCTGTATGTTTTGCGAGAAGCCTTACCCTGTCGTGTAAATCCCTCCTCTCCCTTGCTGCTGTAGCCAGTAAGCAATGCCAAGATGTTGCTGTTCCCTGTGAGGATTGGCTAGAACAGTGCAGGAGAGGAGGGTTTTCCACTGCAAGGTAAGGCTTCTTGCCCAGGCCAGCACAAACTCACAGGCTCCCAGCACAGCTCCAGCGCACTGGCTGAGCTTCCCTCTGTGTAGCTGCACATGTGCTTGATGATGATGATGATGATGATGATGATGATGATGATGATGATAATAGTATATACCGCCTTTCTTTGGTCATTAGATTGCTCCTCTGACTTTAATTCAAGGCAGTTTACATAGGCAGGGTTTATTTCTCTAAACCCGCAAGGGGTTGTTACAAATTACAAAGAAGTTCTGTCTTTCAAGAACTACAGCAACATACAGATGGAACTTTTGTGGTCTAGTCTTTCTTTCTGGCTGCACAATTGCCTTCCTGCTGGCTGATAGAGGGTTTCTCTGCTCCCACCAAAGAAACAGCTGGCCCAGCACAACTCCTCTCTCACAGGCAGCTGGAGACAGCTCAGCTCTTATCCAGCGATGGTATCTGGTAATGAAGATCCAGAACGCTGGGCGGGACTTACGTGTGATTGGCAGCCCGTCCGTTCGGTTCCGCCGCCTGCCCGCCCGCTGCGCAGGCTGCCCTGGTCTTGGAGGGGGCGCCTGCTCGCCGGGGGGATGGGTGGGGGCGTGCCTGGTGCCTGGGTGAGCAGCGGTGGGGCACGCCAACCTGGGGCAGCCCGCACGGCGGGCGGGCAGGTGGTGGAACGGAACGGACGGGCTGCCAATCACACATAAGTCCAGCCCAGCGTTCCAGATCTTCATTACCAGATACCATCGCTGCTCTTGCCAGTCGCTATTCTCAAGGTCCCCCGCTCACGGAAGCTTCCGGTGTTCTTTGGATCTTAGCTTCAGGCAAACGGAGGCTTTAACCCCCTTGACTAAACCTCCTGCCCATTCTCCTGATGGCTCATTCTTGACACTCAGGAGCCAGCCCAAGGGAGTTGTGCCAGCTCAGGGCAGTGTTAGGGTGGCGCTGTCAATGCGTACAGATCCCTAGATGTGGTGAAGGGTGAATGCTAGGACGGCATGCGACCAGAGCAGAGGTTGGGTTTCTGTGGACTGGGGCTGGTGCAGAGGGAGCATCACTCTTGGGAACCTTTCGTAAAAAGATGAGCTACTTGACACAAGCCTGTCTCCCGCCTTTTGACTGCAGGAAGACTCCCCAGCATGGTGGCTTTTCAAAACGTACCGCTGTCTGCGGCAGCCTCCGCAGGGTGTGGGGAGCCTTGCATAGGCCGCTGCAGGCCTCCCTATGCCTCAAAACACTGAAAAAATGTGATTGTGACCAGTGGTGTCATCTAAATGATTTAAGAACAGGTACTCACTTTTGATTGGCACGTGTCGGGACCCGCCCACCGAAAGTGACGTCATAAGCCGGAAGTGAGGTCGTGGCAGGAAGGGACATGAAAAAAGCCCTTTTTGAGGCCTCAGATGATTTTAAACTGACCCAACAGTTGCAACAGGATTCCACAGCACCCCCAGAACATGTGAAGGAGGCCTGGCATCATGTTAAAACCCCAGAGCAACTCATTTTTCAGTGGCAAGGAAAGGAAAGGCTCCGCTCGCTGACTGACTGCCTGGCTCTGAGAACATGCAGGCAACTCAAACATGCAAGAAATTCAAACGTTGCAGGGGGCAGAGTCGACGAGTGGGCGGGCGAATGGGCGGGGCCAGCTGTAATCCTAGAAATGGGTACTCACGTACCCCCGCGTACCCCCTGCATGACATCACTGATTGTGACCCACTTCCAGTTTCATGATTGCAACCCAGAAGTGGGTCGCAATTGCATTTTTTTCAATGTCTTGAGGTGCGGGAGGCCTGCAAAGGCTGTTACGGGTTCCCTGCACCCCCTGGAGGCCCCTGCAGATGGGTCTGTAAAAGGAATCCCATGTCCCTGCCAATGGGGCAATCCTTCTGATTGTGTATCTGATAAGGTAACTCATTTTGTGCACTCTGGTATGGGAGGAGGCCCATGATGGGGCTGATGCAAAGAGCTCTTGCACCGGGTGATGCAAACTCTAGTGATGCCTCTTAGCGGGGTGCAGGAGATCATTTTCTAAGAGCCCAATCCTGTCTCTTGCCAGTCCAGGCCATGCAGTGCTGCAGACAGAGCACATACTACAGGGCGCAATCCTAAACTGCGTTAGGCCGGCATAAGCTAAGCCAGCACAGTTTGGCCAGCACGAGGGCCACTGTAAAGTATGTTTGGAGCACTCTCGGAGTCAGAGAGGCAGGAACACAGATGGGGGCCATCCTCCCTGACTCCGAGAGTGGTCCAACACTACTTTATGATGGCCCTTGTCCTGGCCAAACTCTGCTGGCTTAGTTTATGCTGGCCTCACTCCAGTTTAGGATTGCACTCCCATGCTATAGGCTGGAGTGGGGGGGGGCACTAGACAGCCAAGGAGAGATGAGTAAGACACTGGTCCCAAATGGGTCTCCTTGGATCTTTTGCTGGTGTTAAGTCCTGGTGGAACTCCTGGGGGAGGTCTGGGCTGGGAAGGGGGGATAGGATTTCTGTGCACTCAGCTGTGCTGAGACCCTCCCTCTCAAGCTCCCGGCCTGGCCCACTCCCCGCACCAGTGCCCCCCCAAAACTGCCCCTGCATCATCACAGCTGCAGCAGAGGGGGAGCCACAGCACACTTTCCATATTGAAGCTTTCGAGAGCTAAAGCAACAGCCCCCCCCCCAGCCACCCACCCCCGATTTTTCCTTAAAAGCCTTTTCCTGACCTGCTTTGCAAAGTGTGGATCTTTGTTTCAGTGTCTTGGAATAAGAGCAGTTTTCAGAGAAAACGGAAGAAATCGATTTTTTGTATTTCATAACCCCACCATGTATTACTTAGAGGGCTTTTAAGTGGTCTGCAGTTCACGCACTCAGAGCCTTCTAGTTGTCCTTATTAGGTGGAGAGTGGTTGTGGGCGGGGCGGGGGGGGAAGGTTCACAGCAACCCTCTCACACAGTTAGACACTCAGGGCGCAATCCTGACCCGGAGTTAGGCCAGCACAGTTAGGCCAGCAAAGTTTGGCCAGCACAATGGACACGATAAAGCAGGGGCATCATTCAGTCGGAAAGCTGGGCAGGAGGAACGGGTGAGCGGCAGCCCGCCCGTTGCATACCGCTCCGTTTCGCCATTCGGCGAAACGGAGCGGAACGCAACGGGCAGGCTGCCGCTCACCCATTCCTCCCGCCCAGCATTCCGGCTGAATGATGCTGCTGCTATAAAGTATGTTTGGATCACTCTCTGAATCAGAGAGGCCAGCACACAGACACGCACCATCCTGCCTGGATGAATCCACGTCTGACTTTTACAGACAGACTACCAGGCTGGTGGACAGCAACATCAGATTCATAGAAAAGCAGCAGCTTGATTGCACAAGTAGGAAAAACACACATCAATTGATTTCCATTATAGGACTCAGAAACATTGTGCTTTTGAATGGGGATTGATGTGCAATTAAGACACTTGTTCATATGATAAGGCACAATGATTCCATTTCCTTCATGGCCCTTAGAAATATTGTGCTTTTGAATGCAGACTGGTGTGCAATTTAGCACATGAGATGCTCAACGATCTCCATGGAATTGTTTAGAAAGACTAGATTTTTAAATAGTGCATGGGGCACCGTTCTGATTTCCTATTCCTGGTTTTGTTTTCATAGCGCTGTTGCTGCTAAATTATTTTGCATTGTATCTGCTTTGGGATCTTTGTCCCTCTTTTGAGGCTTCAGTCCGATTTTCTCACAAACACTTTGAATGTCTGTCACCCAAGAAGAGCATTTAGTCACAACAATCAGGTGCTCATCAGTAATAATGATTGCATGATTTTGGAAAAGGACATGATCGCAAAATATTTTCTCCTGTGGGCCTTTACTGGAACATCATCCCAAACATATTTTGGAAGATGAAAATATCCATGACAATGCAAAGGTTTGAATGCCCCTAACCAGTGGTTCCCAAACTGTGTGTCGGGACCCACCTATGGGTCATGAGCCAATTTCAGGTGGGTCGTGAAGCATCAACAGCAGCCATATTGAACAGGTGGGATGCTGGAAAGAGGGAGGGCTGTGTGGTTGTTTTGCTTGTGTCAAGGTTGTAAATGGGCTTTGTTTTCTTTCTGATTCCCTTTGCTATTGGAAAATGGCTGAGAAATAACCCATCTTATTGCTGCGTTCTCAGGAAAGTAGCAGGCTCTGGCATCACAGTGATGGCACTTCCGGCCATGACATCACAGACAAATAGTCATTCTAAAAAGTGAGTCCTGGAGCTAAGAAGTTTGAGAACCACCGCTCCTAAGGATCTTCTAGGTGAACTATTGTAACTTTCAGTGGAAAATTATGCAGTGTCAGGCTGTTAACAAGTCTGTCCTCATTCCCTTCCTGCAACTTTCTCCATTCCTGAATGGAAGCCAAGAACTGAACAAAGACCATGGGAGTTAATTGCCTTCAGCAAAAGAAAATCAATTAACTGTCTGCTCAAGACTTGCATGCTGTATGTGCTATTGAACGTATTGAGCACGGCTGCTTTGTCATATCTGCACTGCCCCTTTGCAAGAAAACAAAACACTACATTTTTTTTTCCTGCTTCAGAGCCAATTGCAAAAAGAACTGTGCCTGGCAGGAAGCATCATAGATTGGCAGATGACATTGGAAGGAAAAGAGCGAACCAAACTCCATTTCATTTCGAGATGAGAAAAGAGAACAATCACGGTTCTAAACGGCAAACTGGTTTGAGACGTGTGACCCACTGAGTCAGATTCAAGAGCGTTGGGGTAATAGGACTGAATACAAATGTCTATCTAATGTACAATTTCCCTGCTGCTCTGGGAATCCAGAAGAGGATAATAGCAAGGTGAAGATACTTGGTTTCTAGCAATGCTTGAGATGCCTATATATGATCTATCAAACTTCAAATCCTAAAGAGGACAGCTACAAGCTTTCTTTGTTTTTTGTTCTTTCCACAGCAAGCAACTCCTTATTCCATGGAGGCAAGAAGCATGGCATGCTTTTCTTGAACTTTTCATGCTTAGGCTTTATTTATTTCTTAAGTACTTAGCAGAAATATGGGTCATTATAATCATCAACACAAGGACAATCTCTATTCTACCATTTCCAGAGGAGTAGCCATGATACTCAGTCTTTAGCAGCTGCATTTGCTATTTTGCACATGAAAAGCAGGTTGAGGAATTTTCTGACACCTGTGGTTTCAGGCGCACGCTGTGAGACCAGTGGCTTTCAACTTCTGTGTTGTGGCACATTGATGTGCTCTGAATGGTCCGCAAGTGTGCCACAAGTTTGGGGGAGGGTCTTTTATTGGGAGGGCCATTGGGGGATATGAGCCTGGCCAGCAATGTGTACTTTGATAGTTTTAGCATAGTAGTTCATGTACTTAATATACTGAAGGCCCCACCTTCATTCCTCTGTTTATTAGTTGAGATGTTTGAAAATGGCTTTATTTTTCCACAGATTTCGTTATTTGAAAGGCGGAAAGTGGTGTTATGTATCTTTATTCTACGTTCTCATTCCAAGTTCTCATTTTATTAATTTTAAATGCTTTAAGAGTGTACTAGATATGTAGGTGATATAGTGTCGGCAGATGCAGCCACAGTATTGTTTCTAATTGTAAAAGTAATCTATTTTAATTTTTTGGGAAAATATCTTAAACACCAAAATGTGGTGATTTGTGTTTTTATGCATCTTTAACAAACAAAAAACAAACAAAAATTCCACCCCTAAGTATCAGGAACCAGCTGCAGAGATGGGAAAGTAAAGAAGCTTGTAGATGGACGGACGTTTGGGTGGACAGACAGACAGATTTTGTCTTAGGTCCCCTAAACAATTTTGAGTCTACCGCCTGTCTCCTTTATATTTCATGGCAATTAATTAGGGCGGAAAGAAATGGTTCCCAAATATTTTATCCTCATCATTTTCTTGTGCGAATTGGGATGTCAACTATTTACTTAGAGCGCAATCCTCACCTGGAGTTAGGCTGGCACAGTTAGGCCAGCCAAGTTTGGCTGGCGCAAGCGACACCATAGGGTATGTTTGGACCACTCTCAGAGTCAGAAAGGCCAGCACATGCCAGCCTCCCTGACTCAGATAGTGGTCCAAACATCCTTTACGGTGTCCCTTGTGCCGGCCAAACTTGGCTGGCCTAACTGTGCCAGCCTAACTCCAGGTGAGGATTGCACCCTTATTTACATTATTTTTTTACATGTCTGTCCTGCCTTTCTCTCAATGCACTGTAGTCCTGAAGCAGCTGACAAAGAATATAAAGATATAAAAACATTTTACAATAAAAGTGCATTGAACATCAATTTAAGACAAATGATTCCACACCACTCCAGGAGCAGCAGATGCAGGCGACAGTGGAGTTCCTGTGGGAAGCTGAAAAAAGTCTAGGGGCTTCCCCCTTAACAGCTTAGGGGGCAACTGGCAGCAGGAGGTGAGGCAGCAGTAGGCAAAAAGAGACAGCAAAGACTTTTAAAGTGCTGTTTGTATTCCAGTGGCTTGGCAAGACTTCCAGAGCTGTGGCACCGCTCCCAGACGTGGAGATAGCCCAGCAGAAAAAACACATCCAAGGACACAGATTCCAGCAAAGTGTCTCCCAAGTGTATTTACAGGACGGTGTAATAACAGAACAATACAGTGACACAAAAACAGCATAGGTCCCACGCAGGGGAACCAGCAAATGAATTCTTCTGCACCAAGGAAATTATTTCCCAAACTGGCAGAGTGCTTTGCAGCACTCTGGTTGTAACACAACAACGTTTGCAGGCACATACCCTTCTTTTATACAGGTGTTCACCCAATGGGTGCCTGTTACTGGGTGAGCTATTAGCCAATCAGCTACACCCTGTTTGCACTTGGCACTCGAGTCATTAATTATGTTACATCTGCTGAGTGACTCAGCACCCAGATTCAATTAGGCTTCATGCTTTTTGCTGAGGCCAATGTTTGCTTGAGGCCTAGCTTCCTGTTTACCAGAATGTGGGCATCCTCCAGCAACTCACACTTTGGTTTGAGGGGACAAACCTTGACAGTTCCTGGGGGGCGGGAATGCTCAGTGTTGCAGGAGTCTGAGCTCCTGTGTTAAGTGGCCCCTTCCCCTCACCTCCAGAGCCATTTGTGGCTAGGAGAGCAAAGCCTCTGGGCCAACTGACCAGCTGCGAATGGCTCTGGAGGCGAAGGGAGGAGCTGCATCGGATCTCTGCTCAGGTCTCTGCAAAACTTATCATTTGCCCCCCGATACGAACACCACTGGCAGGAGAACTCCAGAGGCTGTTGAGTCATTGCCATGATCCTGCCATCCCTTTGCTGGTGGTCCTTTCTTTGAGCATCTTCAACTTGACTAGCATTTTGAGCATTCTGAGCATCTCTCCTTGACTTGCAACAACAACAAAAAACTTGATCGGGGTTATCAGGTGGGCTTCACGGTCCAAAGTGAAGCCCACCTGATAACCCCAAATAACACAGGAATTAACCCAGATAACCTGAAATGATCAATATCTTCAAGAAAGCAGCTATACCCAGGAGTGAAACACACACACACACACTTTGTTTTGCCCTCCCTGCCTCAGGGCGCAATCCTAACCTGGAGTTAGGCCGGCACAATTAGGCCAGCAAAGTTTAGCCAGTACAAGGGACCCCATAAAGTATGTTTGGACCACTCTCAGAGTCAAGAGAGGCCAGCACACAGACATGCGCCATCCTCCCTGACTCCAAGAGTGGTCCAAACGCACTTTACATTGGCTGTTGTGCCATCTAAACTTTGCTGGCCTAACAGTGCCGGCCTAACTCCAGGTAAAGATTGTGCTCTCACAATGTGTTATGAGAGTCAATAAGAAAGGCAGTATAAAAATGCTGTAATTATTAGGGCACAATCCTAACCTGGGGTTAGGCCAGCACAGTTAGGCCAGCAAGGATTGGCCGGCACAAGGGACACCGAAAACTATGTTTGGACCGCTCTCAGAGTCAGAGAGGCCAGCACACAGATGTACGCCATCCTCCCTGACTCCAAGAGTGGTCCAAACACGCTTTATGGTCTCCCTTGTGCCAGCCAAACTTTGCTGGTCTCATTGTGCTGGCTTAACTCCAGGTGAGGATTGCGCCCGCCACCACTTTGCCTTCAGCAGTGGGCACCTCCACTGGCAAAGGCAAGGAAGGCCTGGTCTTCCTGCCAGCATCCCAGCAGCGCAGTACGAAGCACACTGTCAGACCCCCTATTTACGGCTGGCAGTGACCGCTTTGCAGTCATTTTGGAAGTAGTACTCCAACAATGGCTGGTGTGTTGCACTGGGCCTGGGCAAACACCATGCTCCTCCCCCCCCCCTCTCGCTCTGTGGCTGGTTCTGAACGTGTGGCAGCCATAGAGGATATTGGGTCTTGGCATAGGAGCAGAATAGGAAATGGGAGGGAGCCATCAGATTTGGGGGTCTCCTCCTCCCCAACCACCACACTGGTTCTTAGAGGAAAATGGCGTAAAGCAGCCGAACCTTTGACTTCCT
This sequence comes from Lerista edwardsae, assembly GCA_029204185.1. Taxonomy (NCBI): domain Eukaryota; kingdom Metazoa; phylum Chordata; class Lepidosauria; order Squamata; family Scincidae; genus Lerista; species Lerista edwardsae. Next base: position 56,431 of record JAJKFI010037633.1, read on the forward strand.
TTTGGAAACTCTCAGGTGCTGGTAACAGTATAGTGTCAACACCTGTGGCGTAGCTAAGCAAGTGCTGGGGGATGCAACTGCCCCGGGCATCAAGCTTTAGGGCAGCAACAAGCTGAGCATGAATCTAGTGGCCAAAATTGTTATGTATGAATAATATTAACATGTTATATACCAGGGGTTCCCAAACTGTGGGTCAGGATCCAACAGTGGGTCGCGAGCCAATTTCAGGTGGGTCGCAAAGCAACTAGAGCAACCGTATTGAAAATATGGGAAGATGGGATGGCTGGAAAAGGGGAGGGCTGTGTGGCTGTTTTGCTTGTGTCAAGGTTGTAAGCAGGCATTTTTGCTTTCTGATTCACTTTGCTCTTGGGAAATGGCTGAGAAATCACCCAACTGATGGCTGCATCCTCAGGAAAGCAGCAGGCTCTGGCATCACAATGACGGCACCTCTGACCATGACATCAGTTCCAGTGGGTCCCAGACACGCTGTCTTTCTAAAAAGTGGCTCTCAGTGTTAAAATGTTTGAGAACCACTGCTATATGGAAACACAATCTTAGAAGCATTTGCAAACAGGAAAAAAAAACCTGCGGCAGCCCATTGCAGTCAGCATTTCGTATGCTAGAATTCATTTTCTCCCACAGAATTGGGCAACAGGAGGAAAGTACCTGATGCTCATACTAATAGAGCACTTTGCAAAATTCCATGTTGCAGCTACAAATACTCCCCAAGTGTTGCCAGAGTGTGAAAAGCAAATTATGAACACAAAGGGGCCTTATGTGAAATTATGTTCCTGCATGTCTCCTTTGAGGCCAAAGTGAATGTTAACAGCCTAATTCGTGGCTTAGAGCAGTCAGGATGCGGCTGCATCTCCGGCAACCTTTCACCAATGAATAGAGGAACATTTCTGTGTACTTTCACCGAGAGCTGCGCTGAATGTTTATGAGGTTTGATTTTCAGTATGAAAATGGCCATTTTATAAGGTGTAAAAAGGGTTGTGTAAGAAGCAAAACTCACTTTCTACTCCTTCGCAATAATAATGCACACATGCACACATGTCTATTTCCCACATTTTTTTTGCACATGCAATTGACTCTTTGAGTGCCATTACTTTCATTTCACTGAGGCATAAGAACATAAGAGAACCAAAGGTCCGTCTACCCAATATCCGGCTTTCAACAGTGTCCAACAAGATGCCTCCATCATCATGACAAATGGTCGGTGACGGACTTCTCCTCCTCCATGAATTGATTCTCATGCAATAGCCATTCCCTTATTTTGTGGCAGTGAATTTCAAAAAGTAATTTCATAAATGTTGCATGAGGAAGCAAGCAACATTTTCTGCATTCATCTCAATATGGGCTTTGATGTTGTGATTTTAGCAGCGCATGGAATGGACTCATTCTACTCTGTCCAGACTTTGGAGAAGATTCTGGACTGCACCCACAATCCATTCTGGGCACAGATACCCAGTATCTTGTGGCACACCCTGAGACCTCCAGGACGATGAGGAGCCATGTGCTTTTTGCCTGCTTACCACTTTGGAGGTCCAGAATTATCTGAGGCAGACATAATGTGACAGTGTCACCAGTTGTGCTAGCTGCATCTTGCAGCAATGTTGTAGCAATTGATGACCTGCAGAGTTCATCATGCCAATATGCCATAAAAATAAGTAGTTATTTTTATTTATTTCCCATTTACCTTCAGATTCAGTGGCGTAGCTAATAAAAGTGTAGCTTGGTGCCAAAGGGGAAATGATTTCCCGGAAGTTACATCACAACAGGAAGTGACGTCACCTCTGGAAGTGACAGCATGCCTGGGCTTTTAAAAAAGATGAAAAATTGGGGGAAATGCCCCCCTCCCAGCAGGGTGCTCTCTCCTGCTGCCCCCAAGCCCACAGTAACCCCCCAACAGTGGTGTAGTTAGGTCATTTGACACTCGGGGCCCATACATTTTTATCACCCCCCTCATACATTCACTCATTCATTCATATTTTTCACCCTTTTATACTATCGTTCTTCCAAGGAGCTTGAGGTGGTGTGCCTGGTTCCTCCCTTCTTTTTGCTATTTCTGTGTTTCAGGTTTTTGGCTGTAACTTTTGATACAATGAAGAGATTACGCTCTGGTTTGCTTCGTTGCATTCTGCATGAAATTCCGCATGGAATGACGTATAACGTGACTGTATTATTCTTAAAAACCAGCAATTTTAACAAACAGCAATTTTTACATGACAGTTGTATTTTCATTTTCTGGTTTTTTTGACCATAAATTCTGATAGAGTATATTACACTCTGGTTTGATTCATTGCATTCTGCATTAAATTACCTTTCCAATGATATACAGGCATGCCCCAGTGGATACCTGAAACCTTGGATACTGGGGATGCCTTTTTAAAGATAGGGGAACATCAGTGGTTTTGCTGCAACAAGGTAAAAAAAAGAGATTTGTTGAATGTTTCCCTATCTTTTTTAATAGGAGTCCCAGTATCCATGGTATCCATGGATAACTGAAACTGTAGATACTGAATCTGTGGATACTGGGGCACATCAGTATAACTTGATGGTATTATTCATAATTACCAAGGTATTCATAATTTTGGACACTGTGTCAAGCTCAGCTTGTTCCCCCTCCCCAAGAATGTTGCCTGGTGCAATTGCACCCCCCCCCCCCGCACTTCTTAATCAGTCAATCAATCAATCAATAATATTTATATACCGCTTTTCAACACAAAGTTCACAAAGCAGTTTACAGGCTAATAATAAAGTTAAACGGGCCCCTGTCCCAAAAGGGCTCACAATCTTAAAAAAAATATGCAAAACATCCCCAGCAACAGCCATGAGAAAAGATACTGCGCCAGGATGAATAGGGACAGTTACTCTCCCCCTGCTAAATATAAAAGGAACACCACTTGGAAAAGTGCCTCTTGCCCAATTAGCAGGAGTTTGCCCAGTTCCTTAGCTATGTCCTTGTTCAAATTTCACTCCCCCCTAATCATGTGTCCTTTGGTGTGGCTGCATTGCATTGGTGGTGGGGACATAGGATTGAGCTCTTCATGACTGTTAGGTCTTCACATGCTATTTCTTCCCCAGCCAGCCAGCCAATGTGTCACACTGTGGTGTTCATCTAGCCTCAAGGGGTTTTTCTTACTGAACATCTTTTCAGTGTCTTGGTCTCTTTACAGAGAAGAGAGAGATCTTCAGAATACAATAAAAGAGCCTTTTCAGATACATAAGATCGTGCTTTGTAGATTGCTGATGAAAGACCTTGATCCGTGAGGCAGAAACAAGAACACGATACAGCTGCTCTGCCTGAGCCCCTTTGATTGGCTAATATGGATGTAATGTGTTGAGACTGCTTTTCTCGCAGTCTCAACAAGCATGACTGCGGCTTGAGGAAAAAGTTTCCTTTCCTTGTTTGACTCTCACTTTCTTATGTTCTTAAGAAGAGCCCTGCTGGATCAGGCCAAGGGCCCATCTAGTCCAGCTTCCTGTATCTCACAGTGGCCCACCAGATGCCTCAGGGAGCACACAAGAAACAAGATGCCTACATCTCGTTGCCACTCCCTGGTATCTGGCATTCTGAGGTAAATTTTGAGGTAAATGCACTGGTGGCCAGTCAAGATTCTCCACAGCATTTCTCTTTGACAGCCACCAGAAGCAGATGTTCCTCTTCAGACATGTACTCATAGGAACATAGGGACAGCCCCACTGGATCAGACCAAAGGCCCATCCATTCCAGCTTCCTG
>JAJKFI010037636.1:14037-50805 GCA_029204185.1 Lerista edwardsae
GGTCTCCAAGCCCCCAACTCTGCTACTATTTACACAAATACACAACAATCTTTTCAAGAAAATTGGAGATGTCAAAGGACAATTTCATGCTAAGGTAGGCACAATAAAGGACAAAAATGGCAAGGACCTAACAGAAGCAGATGAGATTCAGAAGAGGTGGCAAGAATACACAGAGGAACTCTATAAGGCCGATCTAAATGTTCCTGATAACCACAGTGGTACAGTCACTGAGCTCGAACCTGACATCCTGGAGAGTGAAGTCAAGTGGGCTTTAGAAAGCCTCACTAACAACAAAGCTAGTGGAGGTGACAGCATTCCAGCGGAATTACTCAAAATCTTAAAAGATGATGCTGTCCAAGTGCTGCTCTCCATATGCCAGCAAATTTGGAAAACCCAACAGTGGCCACAAGATTGGAAAAGATCAGTCTACATTCCAATCCCAAAGAAGGGCAATGCCAAAGATTGCTCGAATTACCGCACCATTGCACTCATTTCACATGCTAGCAAGGTCATGCTCAAAATCCTACAAGCTCGGCTTCAGCAGTATGTGAATCGAGAACTACCAGATGTACAAGCTGGTTTCCGAAGAGGCAGAGGAACTAGAGATCAAATTGCCAACCTTCGCTGGATCATGGAGAAAGCAAGAGAGTTCCAGAAAAACATCTACCTCTGCTTCATTGACTATGCTAAAGCCTTTGATTGTGTGGATCACAACAAACTGTGGCAAGTTCTTGAAGAGATGGGAGTTCCAGACCACCTGATCTGCCTTCTGAGAAACCTTTATGCGGGTCAGGAAGCAACAGTTAGAACTGGACATGGAACAACCGACTGGTTTAAAATTGGGAAAGGAGTACGACAAGGCTGTATATTGTCACCCTGCTTATTTAACTTATATGCAGAGTACATCATGAGGAAGGCAGGGCTGGATGACTCACAAGCTGGAATCAAGATTGCTGGGAGAAACATCAACAACCTCAGATATGCAGACGATACCACTCTACTGGCAGAAAGTGAGGAAGACCTAAAGAACCTTTTGATGAGGGTGAAAGAGGAAAGTGCCAAAATTGGTTTGAAGCTCAACATTAAAAAGACTAAGATCATGGCAACCACTCCCATCACTTCCTGGCAAACAGAAGGGGAAGAAATGGAAGCAGTGACAGACTTTATTTTCCTGGGCTCCAAGATCACCGCAGATGGTGACTGCAGCCATGAAATTAAAAGACGTTTACTTCTTGGGAAGAAAGCTATGGTGAACCTAGACAACTTAATCAAAAGCCGAGACATCACCCTGCCAACAAAGGTTCGCATAGTCAAAGCGATGGTTTTCCCAGTAGCCATGTATGGCTGTGAGAGCTGGACCATAAGAAAGGCAGAGCGTCGAAGAATAGATGCTTTTGAATTATGGTGTTGGAGAAGACTCTTGAGAGTCCCCTGGACTGCAAAGAGATCCAATCGGTCAATTCTCCAGGAAGTCAAGCCTGATTGCTCCCTGGAAGGACAAATGCTGAAGCTGAAGCTCCAATACTTTGGCCACCTGATGAGAAGAGAGGACTCTTTAGAAAAGACCCTCATGCTGGGAAAGATTGAAGGCAAAAGGAGAAGGGGGCGACAGAGGATGAGATGGTTAGATAGTGTCACCGAAGCAATGAATATGAAATTGGGCGAACTCAGGAAGCTAGTGGAGGACAGGGAGGCCTGGCGTGCTGTGGTCCATGGGGTCGCGAAGAGTCGGACACGACTTAGCGACTGAACAACAACAACAACAACAACAACCTTAAAAGTCATAAAAAAGTTTCAAGTTGCAGAAAGTGTTTGGTATTAACAGGAGTTGCAGCTTTTTAAGCCCTTGTTGGACTTCCCTATGAACTTGGCTGTGGATCATTACCATGCGCTGTCAGTTTCTATGCTGTTGAGGAATTTTTTTTGTGTTTCATGTTTTAGAAACAATTGGCTGACTGTTGTCTTTTTAAGACCTTGGGAATTAATGTGACCGGGTTGCTAATGGAAGGAATTAGAATTCATTAACTGAATGGAAACTAGTTGGCTGTTTGGAATGAGGTGATCTGGTTGCTGCCATAAATCCCTAATTTCCCTACTTACCCTCATAAGCTTTCCAAGGAGGTCTATAGTTTCCCAGAACACAGTTTGCAAGTTGACTTTAAAGAACTCATTGGTTAAGGGGACATAAGTCTTGCTTCCAGTGTGCATTGTAGCATACTTTAAAGGGCAGAAGTACATTGCATCTGTGGTGAGCTCATGCCATCAGATAAGGTTTGCCCAAATCAAACTCTACCTATGTTTGCCAACAATATTAGATCAACAATGTGACATGAGGCTAGAACTAGAGCATGCTTTGGTGCTAAGTCTGGAAAAATCATGGAAGATTCCAAGATAATGTAGAGTGTATGAGGCAGAACATGGAAGATATTGGATCTGTGGGATTATGTTTTTTTGGGGTGTGTGTGCAAGGTGGTTTGTGAAGTTAACTTCCAATGTTGTCCACTTCCAAGAACATCAGGGAATTCTCCACTCCCAAGAAATCTTTCTTATAAAACAGTCCAGGCAAAAACTGTAGCCCATTGTTAAAATGTGCTGTTCAGTGAAGCAGAACGGTGTTTTCCCCAGACTTACAGATACTAGCCTGGACTTTCCAATGTTTCACAACACTATTTGAAGACAAGGGTTGCGGCTTCTCTGACACTCCACAGTTTGTCATGACTTAAAATCTTACTTTTCACAGAAGCCAGTTATATTCAGGGCCTGGATTGTGCCCTAAAGGTTTACAGGTTAAAGCTTTAGTTGGCAGTACCTTGGGAGCTCTTTACTTAGATCTTGTCTTCGTTGAGGAGTCTGTGGCCTGTAAGCTAGGCTCATGTGATTGAATGTGTCTCTGTATTTTAAAAAAAGGAAGAAAAAAACTAGTGGAAATCTTCCACATAGAAAATAGTCAGTTCAGAGAAAGGGACATAACAGGTTAGATTCCTTTTCCATGACCTGACAGTTTTGAGTGAGTGAGTGAGTGAGTGAGTGAGCGAGCGGTACAGTTCTCACTTCCAGGAGAACTAGGCTTTCACTCCTTCAATGTTGAGCCATGTTGTTGCTGCATTTTATTCTTAAAAGAACACATAATGTTCTTTAGAATTGCTCCAAAGTTGCAAGCTTTTGGTGATTCCCCAAAGCTACGTGTTGTAGAAGCATTGCAGACATGGAGGTTAGGATTCATAGAACTTCTCAGCTTGTTCCACAGATCCAAGGAATTATCTGCTTGTGTTCCTGAAACAGCAGACCTCTGCCACATGGCAAGCCACTTTTGTGCCACAAGGGCATGAGGTGTGGATTGATGGTTGAGCTACTGGTACTGTCGGAAGCTAGGCAGGAGGATCCATGGTCTTGTTTTTGAATGGGAGGTGGAATATCAGGCTGTGATAAGCTGCTGCACCCCTTGTGGTAGGATGGAGTCATTGATGAGCTGATTAGTCACCACAAGCTAGAGTTGCCGGGGAGTGTGCAAGTAGGCTAATGGACAAGAGTGGAGTACAACCTGTCCAGGCTTGACTTATGATTGCCTGCTGAGGCTTGATGGCATGCAACCAGAAGAGAGAACCACACTGTGAAGGCTACATCTGGGACTGAAGTTTCGGTGAATCATAGGATACTGTATATTTGTGAAAAACCCATTTGAAGAATGGTGGTTTAGACTAGCCTGTCCATGTAAGCCACCTTGAACATTTGCTTTGGCATGGGAAACGCCAAATATAAATTCTTCAAATTTTGGTAACTAGAGACTTTGCAAAAGCAGGTTGTGAAATGGCATTACGAATTGTTGCAATAGCAGTTCTAGCATTTGGGGATTCTTAGGCAAAAGCCTAAGGGCCTCCCAGTAGCTCACTCTACCCATGCTTTGGGAAGCATATGCCATCTTTATCATCCCTATGGTGCTTGGGAGTGCAAATCCTTCTTCTTGCCACTGTCATGCTCAATTTGCTCTGGCTGGCCCAGAGATCAATCTCCAGTGCAGCCTAGGGATCTTACTGAACATGTCTTAGCCACTGTTTGAGAATGAATCTTTAGCCACTCAAATGCTGACCTTATTTAAAAAAAAGTTGGTTTTGGTTGCAAGAAAGCTTGTTACCTTGGCAATTGGTTCCTATGTTAGATAATTTGTCCCTACATTGCTTTTCTTATAGTCCCCGAAGAAGCACATTCATGCAGGCATACAACCAGAGTAGTTTAATGTAGCAGTCCTTTGAGATGCGAGTTCTGATGTGCACATTGAGTTGGTCGTGCATCACATCATCCATCCATCCATCCATCCACCCACCCACCGCTTTTCAACACAAAGTTCACAAAGTGGTTTACAGGCTAATAATAATAATAATAAAGTTAAATAGCTCCCAAAAGGGCTCACAATCTAAAAAAAAATGCAGAACACCAGCAGCAATGGCCATTCATGCATCACTGCTTCTTTGTGCTCAAAAAGGTTTCCTTTCAAAAAGTCCCTTTTAAAAGCCTTTTCTGGTCCCTCCTTCTCCTCCTGGGACATAAGGCAAGAGGCTTATAAAAATGGAACCTCTGCCCTGTAGTCTTTGCATGCAGGTTGCGAGTCCACAAGGGAGGGAGCTTCCCTCTCTTGGATCCCAGCACACACTTTCCTGCCTGCAGTCCCAGTGCCCAGGTGGGATGCCTTTTAAGGATTCCTGGGTGAGGGAGAGAAGGCGGGTGAATGTATCAAAGCAGAGAGGCTCTATTTCCAGTCTTGCAACTTTGCTCCAGCCAGCAGCATATGAACGAGAATAAAACCAAAAGAAAAGCATTCCTTCCCTTCCTAGCACATCCCAGCAGGTGAGAGGTTTGCAAGAGTGGAGCAGTCACTCTTTCGAGCTTCCTACCTCCTTGGAGTGTGTGTGTGTGTGTGTGTGTGTGTGTGTGTGTGTGTGTCATATTCGTCCATGCTGAAATAGCAGGAGAGAGGCTCTGCTCTTGCATGCCCATCACCTGCTCCAGTGTCCCTGGAGGGGAAGGAAGGGGTCCATGCCCTCCCTCTGTGGCTGGTTTTGCAATGTCTGGATTCTTGGCCCTTCCTTCCCACAACCTTCCAGAACATCCCTGTGACCCTGGATTTGGGAGCCCTGTTTTAAGTGACAGTATAACAATGCCATGTTCAAAGGCTAGAATGCCAAGCAGAAGGTACTGTTTCTTTGTTGCTTATCTATATATACTGTATAAAGAAGAACGCGTCTGTGTGTCCGTGTACCCTGCTAACTGGGCAAGAGGCACTTTTTCCAAGTGGTGCTCCTCTTATATTTAGCAGGGGGAGAGTAATTGTCCCTATTCACCCCCGCTCAGTGTCTTTTCTAGTGGCTGTTGCGGGTGGTGTTCTATATTTTTTAGATTGTGAGCCCTTTGGGGACAGGGAGCCATTTAACTTTATTATTTGCCTGTAAACCGCTTTGGGAACCTTGTGTTGAAAAGCGGTATATAAATACTTTTTGATTGATTGATTGTATACATACGTATATTCCGCATAGGCTCTGCAATGCCTGGAGTGATTGGCACCAAACTCGGCACGCGCATGCCTTGTGGCCTGGTGACAAAAGCTGCGGGGGTCATGCCCCCTAGAGCCCCCGGGAATACGCGGGGGGGGAGCCCTGCGTGAAAATGGCCGAAATCGGCATCAAATCTGTAGTTTCTGGGGTTGCCGGGATGAGTGGCAACGCTCCTGACGCCGTTTGAGTCCTGGTTTGGCCCCCCTTGGCATCGGGGGGGTGAGAAGGGGTGCAAAACAAAACATCCACACTGACCCGCTGGAACCCCTGCAGCGATTGCCACCAAACCCGGCACGCCTACGTGTTATGGCCTGACGACAAACACTGCAGGGGCACGACCCCCTTGTCGACCCCAGGGGTGGGGGTGCACAGGGGGCCCCATGTGAAAATGGTCGAAAACGGCCGTTATCGGCATCAAATCCGTAGTTTTCTGAGTTGCCGAGACAAACAGCGACGCTCCCAACAGCGTTGGAGTCTGGGTTTGGCCCCCTTTGACATGGGGGGTAAGAAGGGGTGCAAAACAAAATGTCAGAAGTGGCTGACATTACTGTCAAATCCACAGTTTTCGGGGTCGCTAACCTGATTGGTGACAGTCCCGATGACATTTGTTACCCGGGCAACGCTGGGTACCAAAAAGCTAGTATGTTTAGATTAAAGAGAACTCTAGTTTGTGCAATTTGAGATTCATACTACGTGCTTCCACTTGGATATAAGACAGTTTCTGCCAATAATGCTAAAGAGAAGAAACAGCTGTTTTTTAATGTTTGAGGGTTTGTTCTAGAAATATGGCTTCCAAGAGAGAGGTGAGATATGTCTGAGAGATGTCTTTTTTTAATGATAAAACCAGAAGTTCAGTTCCATGCAAAGGGACACAGTTTTTCAGACTGTTTAACACATAGGTTATCTATCCTGCAGACACCACAAATTTTCAACCAGCCGTATCCCACATTCTTTGTCTTTATATAGTTTACCTTTCACACATATTCAAGCTAACCAGTGGCAGTCCTGGAGGCTGGCCCATCTGGGGCAAACCCCAGTCATCCGCCCATCATGGCCCAGAAGTAATTGCAGTGACATCATTGCATCACCGCAATCACTTTCGCTTTCAGCAGTGCAAGGTTGCAGTGGTGCAATAGCTTGTCTGTGTATCAGTGGGACAGGCACTTCCTCTAACGCCGCAAAGCTGCTTGGTTTTGTGGTGTTAGAAGGAGCGCTCAGAGCCTCCAATACATGGAGGAATCCCACGCCCCTCCAGCCTTGTGGGGTACAAGATTCCTCCAATACCCAGAGGAATCTTGCACCCCTGCAGCTTTTCAGGGGTGCGAGATTCCTCCAGGTGTCAGAGGTTCCAAGCGCCACTTCTAATGCTGTGAAGTGGTGCCTGTCCCTCCAATACAGAAAGCAATTTCGCACTCCAGCATCCTTGCAGGAGTGCAAGTTTCCTCCATGTATTGATATGAAGAAACTGGGTGATGCTACAAGCAACACTTGACTTCTCTGCATAACAGTGGGGGGTGGGCCCCCTTTCAAGCAGTGCCTGCCCCTCCGATACACAGAGAAGAGGGCAGTGGCAGGGGAGGGAGGTTGTAGTGCCACCCTCCTGCAGGTTGGTGCCCCTTGGAATTTGCCCCCTTGACCCACCCAGGTCCACCACTGAAACTAACTAATCAAGCTAATTCAGTTCATTTACAGAAGTATGAAATGGAAGGAAAGCCTTACTAAAATCAGAGGTATCGAGGAAGCTGGAAGAATCTCTGTAGTGGAGAACGTTGGTGGTGGTCCATGCCTGAAGCCTAGAGAGCATTGGAAAAATGTTGTGTATCCTGCCCCATTTTCTGTCATTGTAGCTAAGGGTTCAACAGCTTCAGCAGCTAAGGGTTTTGGCATAGACAGCTATGCTTGAAATTGGGATGTGAGGGGTTAGGTATAAATTCAGTATTCTGTCCGAACTGAAATTTGTACTCTAGGTGAACATGTCCTAGTGAACATGGTTTTGGAACAAACCAGGATTTCTCAGAACCTGTATTGTTGGGTCAGCAGCTAGTGAGCCTAGGAACCTCAGTCAGACCTTCATACAGACAGAGACTTCCAGTACACTGCTGGGTCACTGACATAATTAACCTTGCAAAAATCTGGAGGGATTTTCAGTTTTGTAAGATCATATGTAAGCAAGATAAGATAAAGCAGAGGTCTGCAAACCCCGGGCTGGGGGCCAGATGCAGCTCTCGGAGAGCCTCTATCCAGCCCGCAGCAAGCCTCTGGTCCCCTATGAGCCTCTGGCCCTCCTGAGCTTGCTGGCACAGGCTGTACCCTCCAAGCTGTGCTCTGTTGTGTTCGGAGTGTACTCTGAGGGCCAGAGAGGCCACACACAGTCTCCCTGGCCCTCAGAATGCCTCCAGAAGGCCGAAAACCATCACTTCTTGGTTTTCCCAAAGATGTGAATGTCTGAAGGCCTGAGATAACTTTTTGAGGGTCAGGGAGGCTTCCTTCGGTGTTTCCTGTGATCTGCTGGTTCTGAGATATTTACTCCAGCACATTTGAGTAAGCTGCTTGTGGCATGGGGGAATGGCTGCCCATTAACGTGTGTGCTATATTTCTGTAGTGGTGCTTGGGGGAATCCTGCAACTTTCAGCCCATTCATTCATTCCAGTTCAGTCTCTAATGTATTTAAGTTTTATATGTTTGTTTATTTTTCCGGCCCTCAGCACCATGCCAGATATTTGATGTGGCCCTCTGGCTAAAAGGTTTGAAGACCTCTGGGATAAAGCATTGGATTCTTTAATTTGAAGTGAATTGCCAGCTTTTACTGGCGACCATTATAACGTAAGAATGAAGGTGTCACAAGATCCTGTATACATATTGATGTCCAGTTCAGGATATGGTCTTCAACTGTGGCTAATACCAGATTATTTGGTAGGTGCTGTTAGTAGGTGAAATGGAGAACTTGAACTGGCATTGCCCTTATGCTGATGCTGGAAAGTTGGTTAGGATTGCGCCCTCAGTCTGTTCTGATCCATTTGCGTTTAGATGCTGTAATTTTCTGTAGCTAAACTGGAACAGGCCATAGTGCAACATGTTGGCCGTAGTGCAATAACACCATTATTGCTGCTCTACTGCTCTTGGCTCAGTCTGCCTGAGGAGTTTGTGAAGACAACTTGCTTCTGTTTATTTGTTGATAAATAAATCAGTAGTGTCAATAATTGTAAATGTAATGTGATAATGTGAGGCAATTACCCCTGCTAATTGAGCAAGAGACACTTTTTCAAGTGGTGATCCCTTATTTTTAGCAAGGGGAGAGTAATTGTTTCTCTTCAGCCTTCCCCAGTGTCTTTTCTAGTGGATGTTGCTGGTGGTCTGCATTTTTTAAAGATTGTGAGCCCTTTTGGGAAAGGGAGCCATTTAACTTTATTATTATTATTATTTGCCTGTGAACCGCTTTGTGAACTTCGTGTTGAAAAGCGGTGTATACTGTAAATACTATTGATTGATTGATTGATTGAACAACATGAAGTATGCATTTTATACCAGTATTTTTTTACTTTTTCTGTAGATAGAGGTGGAAGAAAACTGTGATAATGAAATAAAAACAAATAACTACTTTCTGCACTTCTCATTTTTGTGTAAACAACCACCCTGAAATCTGCAAAAAAAAAAAAAAAAGCCCACCTCTTATTTGGTTTTTATTTATTATTTAATTGGGTGCATGTGTAATGACTGTGGCTGCATCTGCTGACACTATTCCACCTATATCAGTGGTTCCCAGCCTTTGGAAAACCAGTTTTCAGGAGGTTGTGAAGAGCTTGCGGCAGCCATTTTAAAAAGTTGGGCATCACCATCTTAGATACATTTTGGCTAAAGAGGCTTCCCCATTAAACTGCCAATTCCCCAATGGTCATGGCTATGAGGGAAATTAGCCTTCCTGTGGGCGCATATTGGTGTTTGCTTGTGAAGTCTCTCCCTGGTCTCTTTCCAAGTGGGCATATCACACCTTTCATGAGTGTGCCTAGGTGAGTCTCAGCACACAGGAAAGAGGAACACATAAATAGTCTGAAGACTGTCTAAAATTTGGCTTTACCACCTTGATCAGCAATGCCATAAAGAAGCCACAATGCATTCTGTGCAATGCTGTTCTCAGTGCTGAATCAATCACTGAACTCCAAACTCAAACGTCATTTACTCAGAACTTTCAAAAAAAGATGTGGCGTTCTTTCAACTGTCAAAAAGTGTGATTAATAATTCTCATTTACCCACGTGAAATCCCCTCCCCTACTCCATATGTCTACCCTTTGTTTATTTTGCTTTGAAAGTAAATAAAACGTATAAATTTTAAAAAGTGATTAAAAACAATCACTTCCTGCTTAATGATGTCACTTCCAGCCCTAGGCTTTAGGGTGACCACAATAGGTTGTCTTAACTGAAAAGAAGGTCCCGGTGCAAAATGGTTAGAAACCACGGATCTATATCAACTATTCAGTACATGTTTAAAGCAATTATAATGCAAATTTTGATTAAAAACACATAACACCACCAAAATCTGCAAAAAATAAAACGATTTTCTCCCACCTCTATCTGTAGAATACAGGCACGAGTCTGTACATTAGTGATGCATATAGGATGAGGATCAAAATAAAGGATAAGCTCTTGGGCAAAACAAAGGATAGGACAATAAAGAGATGTTAATGGTGTCTGCAAAAACCTGCCTGGAACAGCCTTGCAGAGAGTCTGTTTATACCACAGAGGCTCTGAAAGCAATCCATAGCCTGCAGTTGCAGCCAGCTAGTGTCTGTTTACACAAGAAAGAACAGGTTGTTTGAATAATGACAGGGATCTGAGAAGACGCACACCTGTATATTACGCTTTTTCATGTCAATAAGAGGACTCTCCTAGGTCTTGGAGGGATGTATTCTTAAAGAATGTTCTTAAAGAGGAGAATGATACATCAGAATCACCGTCTGAAGTACTGTAATCGTAACTTATATCCTGGCTAGAACTTAGGAAACCTGTAATTTCATCTTTTTTATCCTCTTTTTATCTTGCTCATTTTTCCCTATAAATTTTACAAACTTTAGCTATCACTGGTGTTAAGGAAAAAGGTAGCATGTCCATTTTGTCACTGATCTTAATTCCTTTCTTTGATGGTTTTTAAAAATGGATTCAAACAATTTAAAGACAATTTCTTACAGATTTTAGATGTTTGTTGCAACCTCATTAAAAAAAAAAAAACTGCCTCAAATTGCAATTCACAATTATTGACAGTAATGGTATTTATCAACAAACCTTTTAGAACTTCTGGTTCTGTTGTACTATGGCCAATATGATCCTGCCTATTCCAGTTGGGCTACAGAAAGTTACTGCACCTGAATGTAAATGGATCAGAACAGAAAGAGAAAAGTAAATATGTGTTATCTCTCATATTTAATGAGTTCATCATCAAAAGTCTTGATCAGCAGACTCCAAACTGGAGACCGCTGCAATGGGGCCATTCACCCTCGGCACAAATAGCACTTTGCGTTGTTCCTCCAGGGATGGTGCGAAAGATCCCCTACTGTAATTCTCAGGGGTCTTTGCAGTCAGCTGCACATGTGCGGAACGCCACGTGCACGACTTGCTGGGGTGGCAGACCCCAGAAGCTCCTGGTCGCAAAGTCCCCTGGGAGTTGTAGTAGGGGTCTTTTGTGCCTTCCCTGACAAAACACAAGCCTCTGCTCATGATGGGGAAGAAAAACAGGAGCACTGGATCTGGCCTGCAGGCCAGAGTTTGGAGCCCCCCTGATCTTGGTGAAAGTCTTTTTTCATCATCCAAAATTGTATTGTATATCCCATGAAAGCTCATGAAAAGAGCTTTCAATCAATCAACAGGTACTTATATACCGCTTTTCAACACAAAGTTCACAAAACGGTTTACAGGCAAATAGTAATAATAAAGTTAAACGGCTCCCTGTGCCAAAAGGGCTCACAATCTAAAAAAAGGCAGACTGCCAGCAACAGCCACTAGAAAGACTGCACAGGGGTGAAGAGGGACAAGCTTTAAAACAAGACAACTCTCAACTCTTGATCTCAACTGTTGTCTGATGTACAGCTAGTTAAATAATCACTAGCATGACATTCTTTGATAAAACTTGGAAAATTTATAAAATTTTGAGAACTTTGAAAAGCTATTAAATTTCACATAACAAACATAGGCCACTGAAAAAATGTATTTTTACATTACACATAGGAGAAATTACACCAAATTTCATAAAAATCTAAGGAAGTCAGTTAGAAACAGTGTGATGATTTGACAAGGAAAGATCCTGTTCTGCTCTGTGCGGTCATGAAGCTTTGCTGCATGACATTCTCCCAGAAGCCACCTAAGGGGGGTAGAGTCGCAAGTGGTGGATGCAACCAACATAATTTTGTACAATGGATCCTGTGCTCTTAAATTATGAGGTACGTCTCTGAAACCTAGGTCCAATGTACCTTGTGTTGGCAAAGAGTTGGCAAAGTGTGAATGAGGATGCAATCCTAAACTAGAGTTAGGCCGGCACAGTTAGGCCAGCAAAATTTGGCTGGAACAAGGGCCGCCATAAAGAGCGTTTGGACCACTCTCGGAGTCAGGGTGGAGTTTTGTACTTGTTTGGGGCTTCCTGCAGGATGCTGATGGATGTTATAGGTGCCTGAGGGTGCTTATTTTGCCCTGTTCTTTAGACATACTCTACACTGGCATTCCACATAGGTGATTGTGACATAAACAATTTGAAAGTAAGTTTCTAAAAGCAGTGCTACTCCTTTCTGATTACGTGCGTGTGGAGTGAAAACGGGGTTAAAGATGAAGCAAAAGTGCTCCTGCAGGTGCTCCTTCATAATTTCTGACACACTGAGCTGGACTTGCAAGACTTGCTCCACTACTGGAGTATATGATGAGAAATTCCAGTATGAGATCTTGAACAGCTGTTTCTACTTTACATGTGAATAGGAAGGGCTTCTGTTTAATTTCATGTGTATGTCTCTCTCTTTTAGTAATCGGGGAACATTGTATAAAAGATGAAACCAATTCATTGCATTTCTTCTGTTTTCTCTCCTCCCCTGCATTCAGTCTGGGATTTAACAGATGAGAGAAAATATACCCTGGAGGTTTTCATGGTCTTGACAAGAGGAAGTTGGCTGAAAGCTTGACTTTGATGAATGGTACATGGATGGAAGTTGTGGTGTGAGCATCTGGGCATCCTTGCATCTTGCAGCATTGGTCATAGAGGACCCTTTATCTTCTTTTGCAATATCCCCTCCAATCTCATCTTCCTGTTGGGGTTCTTGTTCTCTGGGAAGAGGAGTAGGGGGGGCCATTCGAGACCTCTGGGATAGCCCCTCCTACTCCGGGAGGCAGAGCCGGTTCAAAGTTCGAGGCATCTCCCTGTAGAGGGCTTCCCAACCCAGTCCGGCTCTGCCTCCTTAAGGGACAGGTCGGTTCTGACTGGGCTCCAGAGAGCTCAGTGTGTTTGAGGCAAAGAAAAACTTTTTCTACCTTTCTTCCTATTTTCTTCGTCTTATTCTTCTTCTTCTTCTCACCCTCTGCTTCTTACTTGCCTTCTTCGTCTGTTTGTCTGTCTGGGGAGAAGGCAGAAGTTGAGGCACGGACGGTAAGGCCTTCAGCGTCGTCCGTTGCCTCAGCAGAGGACTCTAGCCCGCACGCGCGCGCTGCGCGAGGGCTAGAGAGGCGCGGGGAGGCCTGGTCGCTGGGGCTCCGTGCGGCTTCGGCCCGGAGCCTCGCCCGCCACCCCATAGCGCCGGGGACGCTTCCGCGCCCCAAGGGAGAGCTGCGGAGCGCCCAGAGCTTCTACGCCGCGGCGGCGTGAGGGTGAGAGGGCGGCACGCGCGCACCTAGGGAGCGAGCGCGCGCCGCCTGGGTCCCGCGCGGCTTAGGCCCGGGACTTTTCCTCCCCTTTGTTTTCGCGCGATCGCGCCCCCCTGGGAGGGCAGCGACGCGCCTACCTCCTGTTTGGCGGTGCAGAGAGACAGCGGCAGGCTCCCGCGCCGCGGAGAGATCGCCCGGCTGCCCGCCATCTTAGAGGCCTGGTTTCCCGCCTTTTTTCAACTCTGTGACTAAGGTAATGGCGGAGGGCCAGGAAGGGGGGGGGGACGGCCTCCACTCGACTTCAGGAGGAGGGGGGATCCTCCCTGGGCTAAACGGGGGCTGCATTGGGCCAATTGGGATCGTCATCTTTCTCTCAGGCCCAATTTAATGAAATGTTTAAGGTGGCTATGCAGGCAGCAGGATTTGTTAAAGGGCCCGCTCATGGGGTGATCACGGGTACCCTTCCTCCAAGTAAAAGGGAGCCTGAGCCTAAACAGTGCCGCAAGGCAAAGCGCAAGCGTTCCCCTAGCCCCGTTTCCTTGTCTGATTCCGCCCTAACCCCTTCGTCCCAGTCGGGGGAGGAGCGTAAACATTCTCACAAGAGAAGCAAGAAGCGCCATCATAGACGTTTCAAGTCTTCTAAGAAGGCCCGAAAGCCCAAACGTGCAAGGGACATCTCGTCCTCGGAGTCCGACTCCCCATCCTCTTCCGACAGTTCTGGTAGGGAAGAGGGTCAGCTGTCCGAGGATTCAGATCAGGATGGGCAGGATCAAAAGGTGGACCGCCTTTTTCCGGCTGACCTCCTGCCCCGCATGCTCTCCAAGGCGGCTAAGGCTCTAAATCTTCAGTTGCCTCAGGACGAGGGTGTGAAGGCCTCTTCCAGCACTTTGTTTCCAAGAGGGCCCACGAAGCCTCTGGCCTCTCCATTTCCGGAGGAGTTCAAGGAGGCGTTGGAGACAGAATGGCAGGCTCCTGGATCCAGCAAGCATTTGTCCCGGGTTGTTAATAAGCTCTACACCCTGCCAGAGCAAGCCATGGCATCGTTGCAGGTTCCGTCGGTGGATTCTCCTGTGGCAGCTCTTTCCTCGTCGGCGGTCCTCCCTTCGGAAGGAGAGGGAGGGCCCAAGGACCCCTGCGACAAACGCGTCGAGGCGGCTTTGAAAAGAAATTTCCTCTTTTCGTCTGGTGCCTTCCGTGCTGCAGCTTCAAACTCCGTGATGGCACGGGCAGCCTTCCTATGGGCGGATGATTTGGCCAAGACTCCCAAGCTTCCTGCTCAGGTCAAGAGTGGACTGCGGAAAATTTCGCTTGCTGCCGCTTTCTCCGCAGATGCCTCCTTTGATGCCCTCCAGCTCAGCGCGCGGGCAATGTCCTCAAACGTCATAGCGCGCAGGAACGTTTGGCTGAGGCATTGGGACGTGGATGCATCATCGCAGGCACGTTTAGTTTCTGTTCCCTTCAGGGGTTCCAAGCTTTTCGGTGAGGCGTTGGACCAAGTATTGGTGGAGGACAAGGACAAGCGCAAGGTCCTTCCATCTTCTAGAAAGGAGGCCTCACGGAACAGGATCCAGTCCTTTCGTTCCTTTAAGACCGACGTCAGACCCAGGGACCGCAACAGGGCCAAGCCTAGATGGGACAAGCCGCGTTTCCAGGCCAAGACCCGACGATCTGGTCCCGGACCCGGTCCCTCCAAGCAATCCAAGGACAACAGGAATGCGTGACGCCATGCACAACGCATCCTCTCTAAGTATAGGAGGCCGTTTATCCGATTTTGCTCCTCGCTGGCTCGAGATATCCTCCGACGCTTGGATCACAGAGACTGTCACTCGGGGCTATGCCTTGGAGCTCATCCGCAAGCCTCGCAACCGCTTCTGGAAAGTGCCAGTGTCCAGGGATCCTCGGAAACATCTCCTCAAGCTCCAGGCCATTCGACACCTCCTCGACATCAAGGCGATAGAGCCAGTTCCCAGGGGCCAGAGGGGGACCGGGGTTTACTCGGTTCTTTTTCTGGTTCCAAAGAAGAACGGAACATGGAGAGCCATCCTAGACCTGAAGTGGCTAAACCGTCGGATGAAAAGGAGGAAGTTCAGGATGGAGTCGTGGAGATCCATCACAGCCGCCCTGGAGCAGGGGGATTTTATGGGATCTTTGGACTTGTCGGAGGCATACCTACATGTACCAATCCGCCCGAGCCACCGACGCTTCCTCCGGTTCTCCTACGGAAGGGAGCATTACCAGTATCGGGCCCTCCCGTTCGGCCTGTCGTCGGCCCCGAGGGTTTTCACCAAGCTACTCATCGCCCCGGTTGCCTTTTTGAGGCAGCAGGGGATCCAGGTGTATCCTTATCTCGACGACATCTTGGTGAAAGCTCCATCGGCCCGGCAGGCCACGCGAGATATACAGAGGACCTCAAGTCTTCTCAGGGAGCTGGGCTTCGTGATAAATTTGGAGAAGAGTGCCCTGGATCCGTCTCAGGAGATAGAGCACTTGGGTCTACTCATCAATACAAAAACCTTCAGGGCAGCTATATCTCCGGAACGCAGAGCAGCGCTCTGCGACGTCCTACAGACTCTCCTTGTGTCTCGGTCCCAGGATCTCATGCAGCTAGCTTCCCTTCTGGGGTTGCTGGTTTCTTGCCAGGACCTAGTGGATTGGGCCCGTCTTCATATGCGTTCCCTTCAACGGTTCCTCTTACCCTTCCAGCGTCAGATAGAGCGGCAGCAACACCGTCAGCTGACCATTCCTCAAGATTTGAAGCAGGAGCTTTCATGGTGGCTGGAGGAGGATCGATTGGTCCAGGGAGTGAGTCTCGCCCTTCCCCACAGGTTGGTGCTTACCACCGACGCCAGTCTTTCGGGTTGGGGAGCTCACATGCAGGGTGCTCTAGCCCAGGGCACGTGGTCTCCGGAGGAGGCCCTGTTCAGCATCAATCTCTTGGAGTTGCGTGCGATCCGGCTGGCGCTCCTTCATTTTCAACACCTGGTCCAGGGCGCCCATGTCTTGGTGAGGACCGACAATATATCCGCCAAGGCGTACATCAACAGGCAGGGTGGCACGAGGTCGAGCTCCTTACACCAGGAAGCGGTGGTCCTGCTACAGTGGGCAGAGAGCAACCTGGCTTCGTTGAAGGCAGAACATCTGGCCAGGGTCCAGAACGTCTCAGCGGACTGGCTGAGCAGGAAGACACTCAGGGAGTCCGAATGGCAGCTTCATCCGGAAGTCTTCCTGGCAGTGGCTCAAAGGTTCGGAGATCCAATCATCGACCTCTTCGCCTCTCATGTAAACAACCAGCTCCCCAGGTTCTACGCAAGATTTCCGGAGCCCCTAGCGGAGGGAGTGGACGCCCTGTTGGAGACCTGGCCGCAGGGTCTGTTGTATGCCTTTCCCCCCATAGCCCTCATTCCCCTCCTCCTGCGCAGGCTTCGCTCCATGGAGGCCGACATGGTCCTGATAGCACCACGCTGGCCCCGGCGACCGTGGTTCCCAGATCTGGTAAGGATGTCGGTCAGGGACCCGTGGCCTCTCCCAGAGCGGGTGGACCTTCTCAGGCAGGGGCCGTTGTTGCACCCACGGCCACAATTCTACCACCTCACTGCCTGGAGGTTGAGAGGGAGGCCCTAAGTAAACATGGGTATTCCGAGGGGATTCTTAGGACCCTGTTGGCTTCCAGAAAGGGTTCCACCAAGAGGGTATATAATCTGACCTGGAGAAAGTTTGCTTTCTGGTGCAGGGGCAAGGGGTACCCCGAATTAAAACCAAAAATTAGGCATATTCTAGAATTTTTGCAGGAGGGTTTGGATAAGGGCTTGGCCACCAATACCCTAAAGCGCCAGGTGGCCACTTTAAACAGCATTCTGGGGGCTGGAAAGGGTAGGAGGATCTCATCCCACCCCCATATTAAGAGATTTCTGAGGGGTGTAGCCTTGATTAACCCCCCTGTGGTACATCGTTTCCCTTCCTGGAATCTGAACTTAGTTTTAAATGCTCTGACGGGATCTGCATTTGAACCCCTGGCAACAGTTTCCCTTAGAATGCTGACGCTCAAAGTACTCTTTCTGGTAGCAGTGACATCAGCCCGGAGGGTGTCTGAGCTTGGTTCATTATCCATCAACTCGAACCTGTGCATTTTTCATAGGGACAGAGTGGTCCTCAGGCCCGATCCGGGTTTCATTCCCAAGATAAATTCTATGTTCCATAGGGCACAAGACATTGTGTTGCCATCCTTTTGCCCAGAGCCCAAGCATAGGATGGAAAAAAATTTGGCACACGCTGGATGTGAGACGTGCGCTCAGGTTTTATATCGAGCGCACCAAATCTTTTAGGAAAACGGAGGCTCTCTTCGTTAGTTTTAGAGGAGCCTCTATGGGCAAGCGGGCATCTGTGTCCGCGTTGTCAAGGTGGATCAGGCAAGCCATAGGCGAGGCTTACTCTGCCTGTGGGAAGGCTGCACCGGAGGGCATTACAGCCCACTCAGTGAGGGGTGCGGCGGCGTCCGCAGCCTTCGACGGGGCGCAGTCCCTGGTGGAGATCTGCAGAGCGGCCACCTGGTCCTCGGTTCACACCTTTACGAGGCACTACAAGGTGGACCTTGCAGCTTCCGCAGAGGCCAAGTTTGGTAGGCGGGTGCTGCAACACGTGGTCGGGGTCTAGGCGGCTTCTTCGCCTGGTCCCGCCCTCTTGTGAACTGCTCTGGTAGATCCCAGAGGTCTCGAATGGCCCCCCTACTCCTCTTCCCAGAGAAAAACAGAATTTCTTACCTGAGAATTCCTGTTCTGGGATGAGGAGAGGGGGGCCATTCGACCCACCTCTCACCAGGCTCAGATTTTTGGTAGGATCCTACAGGTTTGGGGGCGTTTCTTGTTGTTCATTTCCCCTCCCACCTGTTTGTCCACCTGTTATTCTGCTGTCTGGTTTTCTCACCCCCGTTGGGGTCTGTTAGTGTCTTCTCTAGTGTTTTCTAGTTGGGGGTTTTCTTGTTCCTGCTCGTTATTCCGAACTGGGTTGGGAAGCCCTCTACAGGGAGATGCCTCGAACTTTGAACCGGCTCTGCCTCCCGGAGTAGGAGGGGCTATCCCAGAGGTCTCGAATGGCCCCCCTCTCCTCATCCCAGAACAGGAATTCTCAGGTAAGAAATTCTGTTTTTTACATTGACAAAGGCCCTGTTCTAGGAATGGCAGACATGGGGTGTACAGTATGTGTAATAGACAGACATGAATGCTTGGCTTGCTAAATGCCAAAAGACTTGTTCTTTCCTGATGTGTACCATGAGAAGGAGAATGTTGGTACCAGAAATGCAAAGGCAGAATAATTGAGTTGAACGTATGAGAGGCTGCTGGTTGATGCTCCCAAATGCCTTTTTTAATAAACTGAAACAATTTTGTTTCAGAATACACTGATGCTTACATTTACTGTATTGTGAACTGAAGCCATAATTGTCATGTTATCATTTCCCACTGTTGTTCCCTTGCTCCCTCTGTTCAGTGCAAACCTATTTCTCTGAGGTTTCATCTGTATGCTTTTTCATGTCTTTTATTATATTACATTCCCCTCCCCCCCTGCAATGTCTGGAAAATCCCCCTTCTCCAGTAGTTCCAGGCAGGGTCAGAGTGGTACATCTGGGAAGCTCCTCCCTCTCGAATAGGCAGAGCAGATGACAGAACTTGCTGAGGGGGAGGGGGAGCTCCCAGAATCCCCAGTTCTGGCCTTGCCTCTTGCCAGAGCAGGTCATTTTTCTGTGAGCTCCAGAGAGCTCACTTAAAAAAAAGACATGTTTTTGATTTAAAAATAAGAAAGAAAGAGAAGAACAAAGACCCACTAGCCCTTTCAGGGCTCTGGAGGTGAGCCCACATACTTTTTTTACCTCAGACGGGCATCTCTATTCAGTGTCACTAGGCCCAAACTTGGACGTGCCATTTTGGGATGCCATTTTGTTTCGGCACGAAGAAGCTTCAGAGCTGCTCCCCGACCTCTGCATTCGGCATGGGCCAAAGACGGGCGACAAGGGGCACAACAGGCATGCTAGCAGCCCGACCCCCTCACTCAGCCTTGGGGCGGGGAGAGGGCAAGTGCCGGTGAGCCTAAGCGGCTTTGCATGAGCTCCGACCTCCGTTGCCAGCCTTGGAACGGAGATGGCAGCCTCTTCACAGCGCAGCAACACTGTTTTCAGCTGAGGGGGAACGGAGAGACTCTGCCACAGCGGTGAGTATCCCAATATGGCAAGCCCCAGCAGCACCTCGAAGATGCCCAGGCCCCTGCTCAGGAAGCCATTTCATGGTTTCTGCAGCCATGAACAAAGGCCTTGGGGGTCTCCACAGATGTGTCAGTCAAGGCACAGGAGGACTTTCAGCCCTTACCTGGCCCGTCTCAGCCCTCTACTAGCCAGCGCAAAGAGCCTCTGCCAGAATAACCCAGTGGGTCAGGTCTCTCAGTGGGGACAGCTTAGACTTAATCCCTCCAGCCCAGCACTCCAGATGGGAGCCTACTTGGTCAGACACCCCCTGACTGGCTTTTCGAAGCCCAGACACAGTGCTGACCTCATGCACAACTTGTAGGCACCATTTTATTTTGGTGCAGAAGAGCGCCATTTTTTCCCACCTGACCTCAGAGCTCGGCCCGGGCCAGAGACAGGTTGATAGAAGCCATACAACCATAGGCGCCGTTTTGCCTGACCCCCTCACTCAGCCTGAAGCAGGGAGAGGGTGACAAATGCGGCATGCCGACTGCTTTCACCCCACTTTATTTAACCATCCTAAGTGACGCAGCCAGCAGAGCAAGCCCGGGTCCCCTCACTCAACCTGAGGTGGGAAGAGGCTGACGGACACATCAGGTTGCTCACATCAGCTCCGACCTCTGTTTTCTGCCAGGGACGGGGACGGCAGCCCAAGCGCACAGCTTCTTTCAGCACCGCATGGGTAAGTGAGAGATTGCCATGGTGAGTCCCGACAGAGGCCCCAATGAGATATAGGCCCCAATCGGAGAGCCCTTGCCCGCACTCCCATAAGCCAATACTGAGGCCACATTACAGCGCATGATGATAGGCACCCTGAGTTCTGCCCTGGGGGGTGTCCAGCTCACCCCCTGCACACCTCCAGCTCATTGGACGAGACAGGTGAGCTACAAACATACCACACTGCTCCCAAACTCCCCCCACACTGGGCTTGAGACGGCGAGTTGAAGGGCTAGTGAAATCGCCCATCATCAGCGTCCCAACCTCACCGTCCGCTGAGGGTTGCAGACAGTGCCAGACCCCTGAGTAGTAGCCTAAGAAAGGGGTCTGATGGCTGGCACTGCTCACAACCTCCCCCCTTGCTGGGGTGGAGCAGTTGAGCTGAGGGGCTATAACGAAGGACATCTCAGTGGTGACAAGCACCATAGCTCCTTTTCGTAGCAGCAAACAAACAAAAACAACAACACCTTGGTGAGTCAGGCAATTAACCTTCTTGCTTTAATTTGGGGCACTCTGTCAGATATGTCAAATCTTTGGGAGGATTCAGTTTTGGCGGGAATCACCTGTGCTGCCAGCTGACCTTCCCTTCAGTTAAGGGACATTTGGCAGTGCTCCCAATCTCCCTCCCTGTCCCCAGGTTTCCCCCACAGGCCCCTCAGCCTATTGTGCTTTAAAATGGCTTCTGGCTTCTGCTGTACAGCAGAGTGGAGTTGCCATGGTAATGGCTTCACAGTACTCCACAAGGGGTCTCCCTCTAGTAAGGGGAATTGGCTCCTGCAAACAGATACTTCAGGCCCTCAGCCTCAAGCAAGGAGGGCAAGTTATTGGGGGAGGTGCCTGTTAATGCAGATAATCACCTCAAAAGGCTGTTCCCTGTAGAGTTTTTTTCCCAGGCTGTTGTCCAAGTCAATTCGGTCTCTAATTCTCACCACAGAGACTGAGGCAGCTTCATCTTCTACCACTCTAACAGGGCTAGGGCCCAAGTGTTTTTTTCCTCAGGGCCCTGTCAAGCCAGCTGAGGTCCGTTTCTTGAGGTTTTTAAATCAATTATGGATGTGGAGTGAGTGACACCGATGCACACCTAGACTGCTCGGTAAGCTGCACACATTGCAAACCCTGAAGGTTCCCATGGTAGATGCTCCCAGGTGCTGCCTTATCCTTGCACACGATCATTCCCTTCAAGAGGGAAGGAGGCCCAGAGACCCATGTTATAAGAGTGGCACTCAAATAATGTTCTTACACTTCAGAGAGTGTCAAGTGGGATAAATATGGTATGACACACAGCCACTTCAGTTTTTTTCCCCAGCTCAACAGGAAATACTGCAAATTTTCCCTGTTCCTCAGGATGTTGGATTATTGATTGAGGAAAAAATGGGCTGATCCTTACATCTTTGAGTGGGCCAGTAAATTTTACACCTTAGCCAAGGAAGATATGCAGCAGCTAAAGCTGCCCTTAATAGATGACCCAGTAGCAGCCCTTGGGGTCACCCTCTGTCCTCCCTTCTGATAGTGAGGGTCTTCCCAAGGATCCAGTAGATCAAAAGATCAACATGGCATTGAGAAAGACGTTAGAGGCTTCAGCTGCTCACTTGAGAGCAACTGCTGCTACTTCGCTATTCACAAGGGCATCTATTTTGTGGATTTAGAAGGTAATGGACCATTAGAAAATTCCACATCAATCAAGAAAGGATCACAGAAAGTTTTCTTCTGCAGCTTCCTTTGTGACTGATGCCACTGTGGATTCTATTCACTTCATTGCTAGGGCCGTGGCAGCAGGTTTAGCTGTGCGCCAAAGCACCTGGTTACGCAATTGGGACATAGAGATTGCTTCCCATTCTAAGGAGGTTGGTGTCCCCTTTAAAGAGGGAGAATTTCTTGGAGAGGGCCTAATTCCTTTCTTCAAGCCATAAGATGGGGAGACTACCTAGCTTTGCTAGACCTCCAAGAAACTTATCTCCGATTCAGGTTTTCCTCGGCAAGAAGAGCCATCACCCAGGTGCTAGTAGTATTGACAGCCCATTTGAGGTCTCAGGGCGTTACAGCCCTTTTCCCTACAGGGACAATATTCTCCTGAGAGCAAGGTCTCTAGAAATAGGGAGAATCTTCTGACTAGACATCAATTGCCTGAGACTCCATGGTTTAATCATCAACTTAGAGTTGCCTTTTCTGTTTCAGACTATCAAACGTTTGGAGCAGTGTTAACCACCAGACAGTGTATTGTTTTCTTGTCCCAGGAGAGGCGCTCCAGGGTACATGAGAACATAAGCCTGTTGGAATAACTAGGCTATTCAGAGGCAGTCCTGTCCACACTCCTCTCAGACAGAAGGAGGACATTGAACAGGGTCAACAACAACACTTGGAAATAAAAGTCTTTAAGACCTGGTGTCTGGGTAAGCAAATCAACCGTAATCGCCCCAGAGTATGGCATTTGCTGGAGTTTCTCCAGTCAGGATTAGACAAGGGCCTGAGCATGACTACGCTAGGGTCAGGTTTCTACCATAACATCAACATTGGGTTTCCCTAGAGGTGTGTGTTATCCTCTCACCCCCATATTAAAATATTTTTAAAGGGGGTGGTTCTTTTAAGTCCCCCCCCCCAGTTCCAAGGGCCCCCACATGGGATCTGACCCTGGTTCTTAAGGCCCTTGCCTCCTTTTGAGCTGATGGCCACCTGTCAAGGAGCTCTCTTTAAAACTGTTCCCCCCTCCCCGGTTGGTATCACCTCAGCCAGAAGAGTTTCTGAGATGGCAGCCCTGTCGGTGGCCAAAGAGCTCTGCAGGTTTCAGGAGGACAGGGCCCATGGAGGTATAATAGCTGGAGAAGCCCTGGAAGTCCATTCTTGAAGCCCTCGACTTACAAAAATGGCTGACTCAGATCAGCGCCGCGAACGATGAGGATTGCCGCCGGAGGGGCTCTCTCGCTCGCACGGCGCGCGTGTAAAAGTTAATTTCAACGTCTTTAAGCATGCCTGCGTGTTCTGCATACGGGTGTGCGAATCGCTGGACGAAAAATGGGATTTAATTTCCGCGGAAAGATTCATGTATTCACATTACATCGGCTCAATAAAACGACCGGTAATATTTTTGAAATTCTGAACATTAACAGACATTTTTTTAATGAGGCATGGCCGTTTTATTTTTGCTTGTGTAGATTTCAAAAAATAAGTCTGTCAAAACAGTGCAATCTGAGTTAAAATAGACAGCATTTCGTCCGGTGTGTTCAGTAATGTAATTCTGCGAAATTAAACCTTGGAATTGCATATTAACTCATAATATGGTTACCACTGGTGTTTCTCCACGATCACACGTTGTTATTTTGGTAAGTTTTTTACTTCAGGAGTAAACGATTCAGCCCTAAACATCACGCGAAAACCCATTTGAAATGCTTGGAATGAGCAATGTTTTGTACTTACCAACATGGCCGCTAAACCCGCCCACTCGCTTCAATTCTTCCCTATGACTTGTTAAGGGAGGGCCACCCGTTGACAGGGCAACATTGAGGTTGGGCCCAACTTTCTTACCAAAAGTTAACTCACTCTTTCATAGAACAGAGGAGGTGGTGTTACCCTCTTTCTGCCCCAATCCCAGTCACTCTAGGGAGAGGGATTAACATGCATCGGATATCCAGAGAGCTCTTAGTTTCTACATCTCCCGACAGCCTCTTTCAGAAAATCTGAGGCTCTGTTTGTACAGTACAGGAATGCCAAACGGGGACAAAGAGTATCCCCATCTACACTGTCTTGTTGGGTACGGGATGCCATCGGACCAGCGTATAGAGCCAGGGGTATAGAGCGTATAGAGCCTCGACAGCCTTTAAGGCTTTTCCTTCTATGGAAGCTATATGCAGAGCAGTAACATGGAATTCCACACACACCTTAATCCGCCACTACAAGATAGACAGCTTTGCAGCCAGGGATTCAGCTTTTGCCAGACGGGTCCTGCAGAGCATGGTTTGGGATGCCTCAGTTTAATCCCACCCTATTAATTTTTTATTTTGTGGGTACGGCTTGGGTACGTCCCAGATGTACTATGCTGACCTTGCCTGGAACTACTGGAGAACGGGAACGTTTGTACTTACCTGTGAACTTTCTCAGTACTTGTACTTTCTCAGTAGTTCCAGGCAGGGTCAGCGTCCCGCCCACAGGATTCTGAGGCATCCTTAAGTTTTTTCTGTAGGAAGTTGTTGCCTGTGTAACCACAGGGCTAGCACAGAGTCATGTGGCGAGGAAGTGGGCTGCGGCCTGTCACTCAGCCTCATCACAGAATGCAGCCTGTTGTGGGCTGTAAGGAAAGGGAGAATATCTGGTGAGGATTTCACGAAGTGCCAAGAATCCAGCGATGAGGAGGGAGACACAGAGGCTTTAACCGAACTGGGGATTCTGGGAGCTCTCCCTCCCTCTCAGCAAGTCTTCTGTCATCTGACTTGCCTATTTGAGAGGGAGGAGCTTCCCAGATGTACTGCGCTGACCCTGCCTGGGTCAGCTGACCCTACTGAGAAGGGGAGTTCACAAGTAAGTACAAACCTTCCCGTTTTCTGTTTTCTTCCTCCTCTACACCCCAAAATCCCTTTCCTGTTTGTCTTGCTGTCTGCTACCATTTAGTGTCTCATCCTCATGACTATCTTAATCTGTGAAGTATGGAAAGCCATAAAGGTAAGGACAAGCAGCTTTTAGTTATGTGAAAGAGAAATTGAAGTCCTGCACCACTATCATTGCTTGCTCCCTCTTGTGCAGTAAGCAGGCTTTGCTTCATATTCAGTGCAGTGTATATGCTAAGGCATTAGTGCTAAATGTTCTTAGCGTGCTTGTACTGAAAATACTGTGTAAAGTGTGTCCCTTTTTACATTCACTAAGTGTCAAACAAGCATTTGCATTGTGGTGAATTATGTTCTGCTTTGCTTCCAAAAGCTTGCTTACACAAACAGCAATTTAATGAAGGCTTTTTAGAGAGAGACCAGTGGGATCTGAGTTGTAGCCCTGCCAGACCACTGCACAGACATTAGGTTCCTAAGAATTTTGCCTTTACTCTTTGCCAAGATATATATGCACAGCGACCCACCCAGCTCTGGTCTGAAGTCACTATGGAGAATTGGCTTGATCCTGCTTGGTTGACTAGTAGGAGCAGCCATTGCTGTGAGCCTCTGTGATTTGTTTTCATCCCACTTTTGTTATTGGGGATTGTTGGGACAGCAGTGTGGATTCTAACTCTTCTCCTCAAAATATCTTAGAAAGCAAGTATCTTTACTGTGTTTTGTGAAACCTCCCCAGTTAAGTAAAAGACAAGTATATTTCCTCTTCACTACTGGCTTGGGAGGAATTAACTAAAATAAATTCACTTGAGCCATTGGTTTCAGCTACGGTACATGATACATTTGAACACTGAAAAAAAAATTAAACTAAATATGACATTGATCTACAAGGTGTAGAAAAGTAGTAGGCCTCATAGCCTTAGGAGAACTGCATTTTTCTTTAAAATGTTCAGTCCAGAACATTTTAGTCATTGGGCTGAAGATTCTGTGTATGTAATGTTAGAGTCTTGTTAGGAATATAAGAAGAATGTGGCTGGATTAGACTAAAGTTATGTCTAGTCATTGTCTTGCTTCCTGTAGGCAGATGCCTCTGGAAAACCCACTAGCAGGATACTGAGGCAACAACCTGCCACCTACTGTAATCTCCTGCGAACTGGCATTCAGTGGCATACCACTTCCAACACATCCTGGCTGATAGCTGCTAATAGATCTTTTTCCTTTGAATTTGTCGAATTCCCTGGTAAAACCATCACTTCATCTTGTAGCAGTGAGTTCCATAATTCAGTGTTTCTCAAACTATGGGTTGGGACCCATTTGGTGGGTTGCGACCTGATGTCATGTAGGTGGCAGAAAGCTGGGAACAGCCATCTTGGAAGCTGCAGACCTTACTCTTGCTATATTCCTTTTGTGAATAATTATTTGAATTATCAAAGGAGGTTTTTTAAAAAATTGTTTTTAGTTCAGTGCTTTTCCATAATATTTTGTCCTAATCTTGGTTTCTGTCAGGGATGTTTCATGGTTGTGAAATTGCTGCAGTCAAAAGACGGCAAATTTGCATTCCAGGAGTGTCATTTGATTACATCATGATGATGGCACTTCCTGCTTGGTGATGTCATTTCCGGCTATGATATAACTTCCCGTGGATCCCGACAGGAGTACCGTTCTAAAAAGTGGGTCTTGGTGCAAAATGGTTGAAAACCCCTGCCTTAATGTATAGTGCATGGTGTGAAAAAAGTATTGTGTTTCATGCCAATCCATATCAATGGGTAGGATTATGAGACTATCAATATTATGAAAGATAACATTATCTCATGCATAATTTTATTAAACTACTTCATACCTTTAAAAGATTTTTATTACTGCTTTTTTCTATTTTAGTTGTATTTTTCTAAACTACAAAGCCTCAAATTCAGCCTTTCCTTGCAGAGAAGATGCTTCAATCCTGTGATTATTTGGATTGCTTTTTTCTGCCCTTTTTCTAGCCCCATGATATCCTCTTTTGAGATGGAATAACCAGTGTTCCAAATGCTGCCGCATATATTTGTATAAAGGCATTACAATGCTGGTTGTTTTATTTTCAGTCCCTTTTCCCTATGATCCCTATCATGGAATTTGCCTCAATTACTGCCACAATCCTGAAGGATGTGCATTTTGGAGGTGTGGGGAGGCCCATGGAGGGGTCTGCAGGCTCCCCGCACCCCCCGGAGTGCCAGTGCAACCACCACATGGCTTGTGCTGCTGCCTTTGTGGCTGACACCATAGTGGACGTCTGAATATGATGGTATTGAAGGCAGGTCTTCTGAGGAGGGAGGTGTCTGATGAAGATGATCAGGGTCAGGACCAGCTAGGAGTGTTCTGTTCTATCCTGAACAATTTCAAAAGCTGTTCAGCAGGTTATCAGAACTTTAGAATTGCAGAAGCAACAGCCCCCTGAGATGCCTCCTGAATCCCAACCCTCTACCAGTCACTGGGGGGCCTCTTCAGTTTTTCTGAACTCTCAGGAGACCTTGCAGGGATTCCCCCTTCCACCCTTTTTTAAGAAGTGGGCTAATCCTTCTAAGGCCAAAGATTCTAGTCAACAGCCTAGGTTCTACAGAGTGGCAAAAGAGGACATGTACTGGTTTAAGCTTCCTCTGGTAAATGCACAGGCATGCTGCTCTGGGCTCTCCATCTGTACACTCCAGATTGTGAGAGTATGCCCAAGGATCCTATAGACAAGAGAATAGAGACAGTGGCCAGAAGACACTTTGAGGCTCTCTCAGGGCTTCTGTGGCCTCATCTTTATGCTCCAGGACCTTAGTCAGAAAAATGCTGCATCCTTAGCACTAACACCAGCTTTCCCCAAAGGCCCATTCTGAACTTAAAACACATGGCTTCTTCTGCTGCCTTTGTGGCTGACCCCACAGTGGACGCTGTTCAACTTCAGTGAGGGCCATGGCTTCTGAGGTAGCAGTTTGGAGATGTCTGTGGCTACGCAACTGGGATGTGGACCCAGCTTCTCATAGCATAGCATTGCCAGTTCAGGAAACCAAGGTTTGGGGAGAGGTTCTGCACCTTCTCCTGGTTGAAACCAAGGGGAAGTGAATGTTACCCACTAAAGATTGAGCAAGTAAACCTGGCTTCAAGTCCCAGCAGTGTTCCTTTCGTGGCCAACATCAGCAATCCTCTCAAGGTTCCGCAGGCTACCACAAGGGGCAGCAACCAGTCTGGCAGCCCAGAAAGCCAACTTTCAAACCACATTCCCAGCAGTCCCAGCATTTTCCCAACAAGTCAGGAAAGCAGCAATGACTGCCAATACTTTACTGATGGTCCAGTGGGGGTAAGACTTCAATTTTTTGCGGACAGGTGGAACCCAGACCGCTGGGTTGGGGACACTGTGTGGCTGGGATACTCCCTGGAGCTCCATGTGATACCAAGGCTTGCAGGCCAAATTGCAGCCTGACGCACTCTAAAACTCTCAAAGTGATTCAGCATCTGCTTCAGATCAGGACCATAGAACTGGTTCCAGTGGATCAAAGGGGCTCGGGGTTTATTCTCACCTATTCATGATTCCCAAGAGGTCAGGAGGCACCAAAGCCATTCTAGACCTGAAGTGCTCAATCGGTGGATGTGGCAGCAGCAATTCAAGATGGAGTCTTTGAGGTCCATTCTTCTCACCATTTGAAGGAACAATTTCCTTTTGTCGCTGGATTTACATGCCAAGTTTGCCTGCCCACCAACGTTTTCTCTGCTTCTGCTGCAATGGCAACCACTATCAGTACAGGGCATTCCAATATGGGTTTTCGTCAGCTCCAAGAGTGTTCACAAAAGTGCCTGGTTATCCTGATAATTTACCTGCACACTTACGGGATTGCGACCTGGATGACATTCCCTTGAGGGCTTCAGCTCCAGAGCTAGCCTTTCAACATCTCGACATTGTGTGAGGCATCATGACTTCCTGATCAATTTGGGGAAGAGCCACCTCATTCCATCCCAGAACATAGAGCATCTGGGGACACTTATAGACACCTGAACATTTAGAGCATATTCCAGGCCTGGACTATGGGATTGCAGAGTCAGGAGCCGGTCAATCAGGTGCAGTGGCAACCCCATCCACAGATTTTCCAGACGTAAAAATTCGGGGAAAAACAGAATGTACGGTCCTTTGACATTAGACCTATTCGCAAGTCACCAGAACACCCAGCTTCTGAGATTCTTTTCAGGGGGTCACTGCCCAAAGACAGAGGGGGGTAGATGCTCTATACCTTTAGTGGCCAAAAGGGGATTCTGTACACATTTCCTCTGATCAGACATTCCCATAGTCTTAAAAAAAAGATATGTCTAGAGAAGGCACAAATTCTCCTAATAGCACCTCATTGGCCAAGGGACCCATAGTTCACAGATCTAAAGGAGCTCGCTCTCAGTTCTCCACTTTCTTCTTCCAGTGAGACTGGACTGCTTGATTCAGGGGCCCATTGTTTACACACAGGGTGCAATCCTAACCTGACGTTAGGCCGGCACAGTTAGGCCAGCAAAGTTTGGCCGGCACAAGGGCAACCGTGAAATATGTTTGGACAACTCTGAGTCAGGGAGGTTGGCGCACAGCTGTGGTCCAAACATACTTTACGGTGTCCCTTGTGCCGGCCAAACTTTGCTGGCCTAATTGTGCCAGCCTAACTCCAGGTTAGAATTGCAATCTCATCTCGCAGTTTGGAGGTTGAATGCAAAAGACTTAACAAGCTAGGGTACTCTCAACCTGTCCTTAGAATATTGTTGGCTGGTAGGCAGGCCTCTATGAACAGGGTTTACACCTGGAGGGTGTTCAGGGATGGCGTTCTTGCCAGGGGAAGAATCTGGAGAAAATAAAGATTAGAGATGAATTAGAATTTCTGCAAGCTGGTCATAGTTTAGTGACCTTAACCAGCATATCGCTGGTTTCCGCTATATCCTCAATTTTAGGCTACTCGAAGCGTTCACAAGTGGCTTCTCATCCTCATGTTAAGAAATTCAGTGGGCTGCATCATTAACAAATCCTCCTCTGGAAATAAATCTTTCCTACCTTGGATTAGGAACTAGAGAGCAAATTGCCAACATTCGCTGGATCATGGAGAAAGCAAGAGAGTTTCAGAAAAACATCTACCTCTGCTTCATTGACTATGCTAAAGCCTTTGATTGTGTGGATCACAACAAACTGTGGCAAGTTCTTGAAGAGATGGGAGTACCAGACCACCTTATCTGTCTTCTGAGAAACCTGTACGTGGGCCAGGAAGCAACAGTTAGAACTGGACATGGAACAACCGACTGGTTTCAAATTGGGAAAGGAGTACGACAAGGCTGTATCCTGTCACCCTGCTTATTTAACTTATATGCAGAGTACATCATGAGGAAGGCAGGGCTGGATGATTCACAAGCTGGAATCAAGATTGCTGGGAGAAATATCAACAACCTCAGATATGCAGACGACACCACTCTAATGGCAGAAAGTAAGGAAGACTTAAAGAACCTTCTGATGAGGGTGAAAGAGAAAAGTGCCAAAACTGGCTTGAAGCTCAACATTAAAAAAAACTAAGATCTTGGCAACCACTCCCATCACTTCCTGGCAAATAGAAGGGGAAGAAATGGAAGCAGTGACAGACTATCTTCCTGGGCTCCAAGATCACCGTAGATGGTGACTGCAGCCATGAAATTGAAAGACGTTTACTTCTTGGGAGGAAAGCTATGGCGAACCTAGACAACTTAATAAAAAGCCGAGACATCACCCTGCCAACAAAGGTTCGCCTAGTCAAAGCTATGGTTTTCCCAGTAGCAATGTATGGCTGTGAGAGCTGGACCATACGAAAGGCAGAGCGCCGAAGAATAGATGCTTTTGAATTGTGGTGTTGGAGAAGACTCTTGAGAGTCCCCTGGACTGCAAGGAGATCCAATCGGTCAGTCCTCCAGGAAGTCAAGCCTGATTGCTCCCTGGAAGGACAAATCCTGAAGCTGAAGCTCAAGTACTTTGGCCACCTCGTGAGAAGAGAGGACTCTTTAGAAAAGACCCTCATGCTGGGAAAGATTGAAGGCAAAAGGAGAAGAGGGCGGCAGAGGATGAGATGGTTAGAGAGTGTCACCGAAGCAATGAACATGAAATTGGGTGAACTCCGGAAGCTAGTGGAGGACAGGGAGGCCTGGCGTGCTGTGGTCCATGGGGTCGTGAAGAGTTGGACACGACTTTGCGACTGAACAACAACAACAACCTGGGATTTAACTTTGGTCCTTAAGGCTCTGACCAGGCTACCTTTCGAGCCTATAATTACTACTTTATGGATTTTGACCTTAAAGACAGCTTTTCTGGTGGGTATAACATCTGAGAAGGGTTTCTGAAGCAGCAGCTTTATCTGCGGCTAGGGAGCTGTGCCATTTTCATGAAGATGGGGTAATGCTCTGTCTTTCCTATGTAAAAACACCATTTTTTTTACACCGCAGGAAGTGGTCTTACTATCTTTCTGTTCCAGTCTACATCATCCCAGAGAGAGGGACTGGCCCACCTTGGATGTGTGCAGGGTAGTGAAGGAAGACTACCATTAGGAAAACTGAGGCTTGATATAAACCTAGAAAACATATTTTTCTAGGTTTCATATAAACCTAGAAAACAAGGTCTTAAGGTTTCTCTATCCTCCATTGCTAGGTTGTTAAGGGAGGTGATCATGGAGGCATATAAAGCATGGGGAGTAGATCCCCCCTGTTGGGATTGTGGTGCATTCTTTGCGGGGGGGGGAGTGTAACTTCAGCAGCCTTTAAGGCCTGTCCCTCCTTTGAGGTGGTCTATAGGGCTGCCTATAGTACTCCACACATTTTTATAAAACATTATAAGGTGGATTCCTTTGCCTCCAAGGAGGTTGTTTTTGCTAGCCGTGTCCTCCAGAGTGTTATTTCACATGTTTCAGGAAGCTCCCACCCTTGAGGGGCATGGCTTGGGTAATTCCCAGAAGCCACGACTAAACCTGACTTGTACATGTCAGGTTCAGTCTGTCCACCCTATTAACCTCAAGCGTCTGGAACAAAAAACCCAGAGACAGACACAGGTGGGTGATGACAAGGGTTCAATAGTTAGCTGGAAGCATTTCTTTATTAAAGAAGTTTCACAGGGTTACCAAAAATATGAATAATAAAGAGGGGAGAGAAAAAGAAGTCTGTTTGATCTATTGACTTCAGATTCTTTTCCTAGTTGCAAATTTGGAATGTTCTTTTCTGTTCATACAAGTTCAGCAGTCTGGTTTTCCTGGCATTTCACATGTTGGAGACTGCAGGAATCATCCTAGGGAGGGGTTTTCGAGGCTTGATGTGATCTGGGATCAGAAGAGCCCCTCCCTTCAGGAAGACTTTTCTAGCCTGGCCTACCTGCCAGAAATAATCTGTTAGGCTTTTCTATTCATAATGTTACCCCAGTTTCAGTAATCTGGATTCAGATATTCTTTTAATGCAGATTAGAAATGGATTTTCTGAATTAATCTTTTGTCATCATTTGGAAAGTGTATCTTATCTGCTCACCCTCGGAGAACTATGGTGGTTGGGCTTTTCCACAAATGCTGCCCCAACTGGGATTGCTAGACTTTAGGATTTGATCTGAAGTTTTAGAGTTTTTTACCATTTTCAGGGGAAGGAGTAAAAGCTCAGTGCAAGAGGCCAGAACCAAGGGTATGGAGGGCAAGAAGCTTTCTCCCTTGACCAGAAAGTTTCAGTGTTGTCTACTTGAGGAGAGGGCATGAAATGTAGTATTTCATGCCCTTTCCTCAAGTAGACAACACTGAAATGTTGTATCTTGCTTGGTTAACTGCCATCTTCTCTATTACTGGATGTCTCTGGCCTCCACTTACCTCCCTGATCTGCTAGTGACCCCCCCCTGTTACCCCCAGGCTCTGTCTCATAGTTTGGAATTTGAGTCTCAGGAGATCTGGCAACCCTAGTTTGTTCCAAGTCAGGGCCAGAGTGGTCACTCAGAAGCCAAAAGGCAGTTTGGCACCACTCCAAACTTCAGTGCTTAGCTGTTTCTTATAAAATTGTGGCTGGGACTGTCAAAAAAGAGTAATCTGAAACATAAGACTATTTTATTAACTGTGGACTTAGGCAGTTTCTGGTAGAGTGCTTAAAGAAGAAGCCCATCTTGCTGTTTCTTCATTCTTGTAGAAGCAAAGGCTATAAAAACAGACTGGGGAGATTAGCCATAGAATTGGAACATCATCAACACTGCAGAAAGTAGTCTCTGAAAAATAAATTAACCACATTGATTTCAGTTTTTGTTTTGGAGAAACTTGAAACTTTTAATAAACACTCAATTTGTATGTGGTGTGTTAAAATGTGGTAGTTGAGTTCTTACAAAATTTGGATTTAATTTTTTTTTAAATCCAAATTTACATCTTTTTTTTGCAAACCTTGCTAAGGTCCAGTTTACCTATTGTGTTATCACCAGTATTCTCTTTAAGCTGCGCATCTGAGTGGCACAAAACGCTGGGAAGCCAAGTTCCACTTGGTGTTCCCCAAAGTCCAGTGCTTATGTGTATGACATAATCGCTGTGCATCCAGAAAAGATGACAGAACACAAAGCTACAAAACCATAAAAGTTGTGAGAGACTCATGCCAAACCACAGGTCAGTCCAGTTGTGAGATGAGGTGTCTTGGGTGGTGGTGGGTGCAGATGAGACTGTGTACCTGCCAGCCACTGAGTCCACATTCTCCCTTTTGCTGCATTCTTCTAGTTTTTCAGCTCTGTTGTGTGAAATAGAGCAGCAAGGTGGAATGGAACAAAGAAGCCAAGAGAAGCAGTGCCCTGCTCTGCCCTGCCCTGCTGCACTATTTCAAAACAGTGCAGTAGAGCTAGAAGGAGCAGGCAGGTAAACTGGGCAACTTAGAGGAGAGAGAGGTAGCAGTGGAGATGAGAAAGAGGGCTGCCGCTTTTCCCTCTCACCTCCTCACTTATGTACAGAGTTGTGGATATGGTTGACAGTCTAAGAGCCATTGTTGCTTTCACCAATGCGAGAAAGCAGTGTGTTGGCTGAAGGGGTGGAATTAGTGATGGGGGAGTCAGCATGGGGGAGATATCAGGTACCATGTTCCTTTAGACTGAACTTTCACAGTGGGTACCATATAGAATTGTCGTCTTCAAATGCCTTTTTCCAGGCTAACATTGATATACATGTTGTCTTACAATCAAGGATCAGCTGCTTTCAAGGCAAGCCTGTTCTTTTCTGAATGTACTATCTTTATACATGTGAAAGAGAAGACCTTTGGGATCTTGAACCATATCTTCTTATAAGACTGATTGAATTAAAGGAAACATGTACAATTTGTCAGCTGACATTGACTGCACTGTGTGGCGTGAATGTACTGAAACAATTTGACTGATTGTACTGAATATGCTGAAAGAATATACTGAAACAATTTGACTGATACACTACAATGTCTGGGCCCTAAAAATGGCTTTGGCTGGCACCAGAAAGACCTTGTTGTATGGAAGCCCCAAGTAAATTTCCTTGAGAATGTTCCACAAATGCAGGATTTGTTTATCATATGGAAGGAGTCGAAAGGTTCTGGCTTATTACTTCAAAGTGAGCATCAAAGCTAGGCTGCATGAAACAAATTTCTCTCTCTCTCTTCTTGTAATCATATTATTTAGTAATGTCAGGTTTAAAATACTGGTCCTTGTGAAATAATTATCAGTTGCAACTGAAATGAGAAATTTGGAAGAAATTATTTTAAATGTATCCCACCAAATGTATCCCAACATACAACATGTTGCGATGCAAAAAAAAAAAAACTACTTGATTTTAAATGGTAACTACCAAAACAAAGGGGGGGCACAACCTGCAGCCGTCATTCATTGGCAGTTTTATACTGGAGGCATTACTATCTAAAATGTGGTGTTCGTAATATTAACGCAATAAAATTGGAATTCAGAGCCCACCATCTGTTCCTTTCATGTGAAGTGTCGGCTCAAAACAGAATAAATAATAACACTTTAGATCCCAGAACAGATGACTTTATATCTTTGTGCCAAAGTTTGCACTTTGATAGGATGACATTCTGAGGAGAAGTCTTCAGTGCCTGGCATAATGGCTGGAAAACTATCAGTTTGGAAAGATGACCTTGCCAAAGTTGCCTCTGGCTCCAGCAGGTTCATTTTCATCCCGACTCACTCTCTCTAATTCAGTGAACCCCCTAAGCCATATGTCCTATACTGTACATTCTGAAATCCAAACCAAAGCATTGTGCTTCTTTAATCAAGCTGAAATACACCTTGAGCAGGAGCACAAGCAGAGTTTGTGCTCCCTAGTTTATCAATTTATATCCCACCTTCTCTAAGGAACTGAAGGCAGCTCACAACATCAAAATGCATATAAAATACATTTTTAAAGTACATACTGTACATGATATTACAAAACCACTATCCCCCTCAAAAGCTAGGTGATATGGAAATATTTTAAGCCTTGCAGGAACTGCTATACAGACAGGGCTGATTAAAGATCCTCTGGAAGCATGTTCTCATGTGCCACAATTGGTTTTTCACTGCCATCCCTTTAGTCTCAGTTGGTGGTGGAACTCTTATGAGGTACAACTAGGTATAGTCTATAGCACTTACCATGTCACATCAAAGAAATCCAAAAGGAAGCCCTCTCAACTGGATTTGACAGTACTAGGTGTGCATATTGCCGGAAAAAAACCCCGGGAAAATCCGAGTACCAGAAGTGGGCCATTTACAAGATGCCATTCTGAGAATGGGCCAAAATGCATGGAAAAGTCCTATACGAGAACTGCGCCCGTCCCAAGCTCGGACACAGTCCAACCACAGGTATGACAGCTGTTTTTCTCAGAGCTGGGTGTGCACATTGCAGGAAAGGCAGTCCGGGAACTTTGGAGTACCCGGGGTGGGCCATTTCCACCAGGTCCCAGTCTGTAAATGGGCCAAAATGCATGCAAAATCCTAAAACCTCAGTTGTGGATATGGTTGACAGTCTAAGAGCCATTGTTGCTTTCACCAATGCGTCTGTCACAGAGAAAGCAGTGTGTTGGCTGAAGGGGTGGAGTTAGTGATGGGGTCAACTGCTGCTGGAAGTGAAAGGAAAGTACAGTGCTGCAAAGAACAATACTGCATAGGAACCTGGAACGTCAGATCTATGAATGTAAGCTAGATGTGGTCAAACATGAGATGTCAAGACTGAACATCGACATCATGGGAGTTAGTGAACTAAATCAGTCAATCAATCACTAGTATTTATATACCGCTTTTCAACACCAAGTTCACAAAGCGGTTTACAGGCAAATAATAACATTAAAGTTAAATGGCTCCCTGTCCCAAAAGGGCTCACAATCTAAAAGAATGGAGAACACCACCAGCAACAGCCACGAGAAAGACACTGTGCTGGGGTGAAGAGGGACAATTGCTCTCCCCCTGCTAAATATAAGAGGACACCACTTGAAAAAGTGCCTCTTGCCCAGTTAGCAGGACAGGAATGGGAGAATTTAATTCAGATGACCATTACATCGACTGTTGTGGGCAGGAATCCCTTAGAAGAAATGGAGTAGCCTTCATAGTGAACAAGAGAGTGGGAACAGCAGTACTGGGTATAACCTCAAAAATGATAGAGTGATTTCCATTTGGATCCAAGGCAAACCTTTCAACATCACAGTAATCCAAGTCTACGCCCCAACCACTGATGCTGAAGAGGAAGAAGTTGACCGTTTCTATGAAGACCTACAACACCTAGAATTAACACCAAAAAAAGATGTCCTTCTCATCATAGGGAATTGGAATGCTAAAGTAGGCAGTCAAGAGGTAGTAGGAATAACAGGCAAGTTTGGTCTTGGAGTACAAAATGAAGTACAAAGTACAAAGACTGATAGAGTTTTGTCAGGAGAAAACATTAGTCATAGCAAACACCCTTTTCCAGCAACACAAACGGCGACT
>JAJKFI010037636.1:51205-75124 GCA_029204185.1 Lerista edwardsae
TGTCACCCTGCTTATTTAACTTATATGCAGAGTACATCATGAGGAAGGTGGAATCAAGATTGCTGGGAGAAATATCAACAACCTCAGATATGTAGACGACACCACTCTAATGGCAGAAAGTAAGGAAGACTTAAAGAACCTTCTGATGAGGGTGAAAGAGAAAAGTGCCAAAACTGGCTTGAAGCTCAACATTAAAAAAACTAAGATCATGGCAACCACTCCCATCACTTCCTGGCAAATAGAAGGGGAAGAAATGGAAGCAGTGACAAACTTTATCTTCCTGGTCTCCAAGATCACTGCAGATGGTGACTGCAGCCATGAAATTGAAAGACGTTTACTTCTTGGGAGGAAAGCTATGGCGAACCTAGACAACTTAATAAAAAGCTGAGACATCACCCTGCCAACCAAGGTTTGCATAGTCAAAGCTATGGTTTTCCCAGTAGCAATGTATGGCTGTGAGAGCTGGACCATACGAAAGGCAGAGCGCCGAAGAATAGATGCTTTTGAATTATGGTGTTGGAGAAGACTCTTGAAAGTCCCCTGGACTGCAAGGAGATCCAATCGGTCAATCCTCCAGGGAGTCACGCCTGATTGCTCCCTGGAAGGACAAATCCTGAAGCTGAAGCTCAAGTACTTTGGCCACCTGATGAGAAGAGAGGACTCTTTAGAAAAGACCCTCATGCTGGGAAAGATTGAAGGCAAAAGGAGAAGGGGGCGGCAGAGGCTAGACAGTGTCACCGAAGCGATAAACATGAAATTGGGCGAACTCCGGAAGCTAGTGGAGGACAGGGAGGCGTGCTCCATGGGGTCGCAAAGAGTCAGACACAACTTAGCGACTGAACAACAACTGCTGCTGCTACCAATGTACAAGGAATAGCAATGAGTGCTCTCAGGTGAGCAAGTGTTGGGGCCAGATTGATCTTGAAGGAATTCATAGAATTGCCCTACAAGAGCCCTACAAGATAATCTAGTCAAATCCCCTGCCTATAGCAGGAAATCCTTCTAGAGCATCTCTAGCAGGTGCCTGGCAAGCCTCTGCTTGAAGATCTCCAGTGAGGGAGAATCCACTACCTCCCTTGGCAATCTGTTCCAGTGCCAAACCGCCCTTACCATCAGGAATTTCTTCTTGATATTCAACCAGAATCTCCCCTCTTGCAGTTTGTACCCATTGGATCTAGTTCTGTTCTCAGAGGCAGTTGAGAACAAATTTATTCCTTCTTCAATGACAGCCCTTCAGGTATTCAAAGACTGCTATCACATCCTCTCTCAACCTTCTCCAGGCTAAGTCCTATGGCAGTATTTTGTTTGACAATTGGTAAGGTAAAGGTAAAGGTTTCCCCACGACCGAATGGTCTAGTCGTGACCGACTGTAGGGGGCGGTGCTCATCTCCGTTTCAAAGCCTGTGAGCCGGCGTTTTTGTCCGATCATGGTGGCCAGCATGATTCTACGCCGTAGCGCACGGAACGCCGTTACCTTCCCACCAAAGTGGTCCCTATTTATCTACTTGCATTTTTAGGTGCTTTCGAACTGCTAGGTTGGCAGGAGCTGGGACAAGCAACGGGAGCTCACTCCGTCAATTGGTACCCCACCTTTTAATCAATTGATCTACATGGGGGCTTACAACAGCTTACACCAAAACCATTTTAAAAAGCCAAACTCAGCAGCCCTTGTTTCTCAGAGTGCTGGCTGTAAGACCAGAGTATCTCTTACTCTGATCTCTTACTTCTGATCATCATCAGAAGATGACTTCTGCCATCCCATAATACAGTGGGCCCTTGTTATCCCCGGGAGTCCTGTTTCAGGATATTTAAATCCACGGTTTTCTGGGCCCCTTCCCACCCTCTGGAGCTGAGCTCTGGTCAGGTCTGGAGGCATTCGGAAGCCTACCAGAGGCCTTGCACATCCAAAAGTTGGAAGTCCCCCCCCTTTTTTTTTGGCTCTGGGCTTCATTATGAAGCCTGCAGAGGCTGCAGGCGGACATGCCTGGCCTCTGCAGGCTTCAGAATGCCTTCGAACCTAACTGGAGCTCAGCTTTGGTCAGGCTTGGGAGTGGGGGTGGGCTGGTATCTGTGGATGCTGAAATACATGGATGCTGGGCCAGCAGATAACACTGGCCCCCTGTAATTGCCAGTCAGAATAGGAGGGGGAGAATCTCCTTGTGGCTGTGTCTTCTTTATGAGAGGATGCAGTCTTCTTATAGCCATTGTTCCTTTGGCCAGTGGCTTGTCTTGGCCTATAAATTCTGTCCCCTATTATCTTTTGCCTCTATTTTCCAAAAACCTATGGCATTTGTTCCTCAGTCACCCTGAGCTATCAAACAACTTCGCCAGTTTAGTGTAGTGATGGAAGATCCAGGTACAAATCCCTGCTCAGCCATGAAGTTTCTGGGTGACCTTGGACCAGTCACTATCACTCAGTCACTCAGCCCTATCCGCCTCTCAGGGTTGTTGTGAGGACAAAGAAGGGGAGGAGCTCCCTGGAGGAAGGGTGTTACAAAAATGTGAAAAAGAAACTTGCATTTTCTCTTACAGGCCTTTACACTATCTCGTACATCATGTGGTTTCTTTGTTTTACACATCTGTGTCCATACCCAGTGCCAGCCTGATTGAATGAGGGTAACTGAAGTGGTTGCTTCAGGCAGTAGGTTGGTGAGTGGGGCACCTTCATTTACTCATGCTCCTCTACTGCGCCACTTCCTGCTCCCTACATTTAAAAAGGTAGAGCGGGATAGAGTGGAAGAGAGTGTGGAGGAGAGTGGTGGGCTAGAC
Source organism: Lerista edwardsae (assembly GCA_029204185.1). Lineage (NCBI taxonomy): Eukaryota > Metazoa > Chordata > Lepidosauria > Squamata > Scincidae > Lerista > Lerista edwardsae. Next base: position 53,975 of record JAJKFI010037636.1, read on the forward strand.
CACTGCTTTGCCCCAGAATGAAGCCTTATATGCATGTCTCACATTCTTTCACGTTACTCCATAGTTATCTCTGTGTCTCCCTACCCACCTATATTTTGTCAAGTTTATTTTAATTGTTAACCTGTGGGAAGGACATGCCACTTTAAAAAATCATATGCTGTATGAAAATAAATCATAAAGATTTACCTGTATTTAAACTCTACCTCTTAATATGCTTTTTGAGGCTTAATGGTCCTTGGTTTATAGTGTGGCTTTATCTGCTTAGCACATTTTATATGCGCTACTCCAGATGGCCCTTGTTTCTTTGTGCAGCTGCAGATTGATTTTCCATATGTCCAAAGAAAGCTGGATAACTGCTTCTACCCACGCAGCAGCAGGAAAGCCAGATGTCTGCTGTACGTTTGGATCATGTAGCGCCTGTCAGCATTCAGAAAAGAGTGGTGTCTGGGATCATGCTTAAAAGTTTTGGAGGAGTTGGTGAAGGACCTATGGATAGGGAGGTGAAAGTGGCTGCTTGTCCCTTTGTCATTTAGATTGTAAACTCCTTGAAAGAAGGAACATCCTTTTTGTCTTTTCTTCCTCTTTCACAACATGTAAATGAATGGCTATATAAAAATGTCATTTTGATTTACTTCTATTATCAACAACATATTCTAGCCCCTAGTATGCATCTTTATGGCTAAATGATCCTTGGCTCCCCTTTCCCTGTAGACATTAGTGTGCTCTAGACAAGGGTCTAGATTATCGCAACAGAGGGGACTCTTGAAACACCAAAGCAGACTTGATTTAAAAAGAATAAATAAATACATTTTCAAACTTATGGGACTCTTGAAACACCAAAGCAGACTTGATTAAAAAGATAAATAAATACATTTTCTTTTAAACATCTCACCTATAATAATGAAAAAAATCAGGTACAGTTTGGAAGGCAGGACTGTATTGCTCTTGGCACAAAGAAATCAGTTCAACTTCTCAAGGATACATTGGACTTCTCTATTTGTATACAAACAGCTAACTTTTGTCTATTGATGCTAGAATTTGAATTTTCTTCTGCATAGTACTTGGAGACTGAGTTGCCTTTTGATTTATTACTTACTAGCTTTATGTTACCCGGCGTTGCCCGGGTAACAAAATGATCTTCCACAGTTTATGCATTTTGCACCCCTTCTTGCCCCCCCCCACGCCGACGGGGGCCGAACCCGGACTCCAACTGCGTCGGGAGCATCACCGGTCACCTCGGCGACTCCGGAAACTATGGACTCGATGCCAATTTCGCCCGTTTTCGGCCGTCTTCACTTCAGGCCCCCTATGCACCCCCACCCCCGGGGGCGCTAGGGTGGCCTGACCCCCGGAGTGTCTGTCGCCAGGCCGCAAGGCACGCGCATGCCGAGTTTGGTGCGCGTCGCTCCAGGCGTTCCAGCAGGGCATGGCGGACGTTGTGTCTTGCACCCCTTCTTGCATCCCATGCTGAGGGGGGTGAACCGGACTCCGACGGTGTCGGGAGCATCGCCACTCGTCCTGGCAACCCCGGAAACTGGATTTGACGCCGATTTCGGCCATTTTTGACCATTTTCACGTGGAGACCACCGTGTACCCCCACCCCCGGGGGTGCTAGGGGGGTCTGACCCCTGCAGTGTTTGTCATCAGGCCGCAAGGTGTATGCATGCCAAGTTTTGTGTCGATCGGTCCAGGCGTTCCAGCAGGGCATGGCGGACGTTTTGTTTCACACCCCTTCTTGCACCCCACGCCAAGGGGGGGCAAACCCAGACTCCAACGGCATCAGGAGCATCACCGCTCATCCCGGCGACCCCGGAAACTATGGATTTGACACCGATTTTGGCCATTTTCGACTGTTTTCACGTGGGGACCCCTGCATACCCCCACCCCCGGGGGTGCTAGGGGGGCCCGACCCCCGCAGTGTTTGTGGCCAGGCCGCTAGGCTTCCGCATGCCGAGTCTGGCGCCAGTCGCTCCAGGCGTTCCAGCAGGGCATGGCGGACGTTGTGTTTCGCACCCCTTCTGGCCTCCCACGTCGAGGGGGGGGGCCAAACCCAGACTCCCACAGCATCAGGAGCGGCACCGCTCATCTCGGCGACCCCGGAAACTGTGGATTTGACGCCGATTTCGGCCGTTTTTGACCGTTTTCACGTGGGGACCCCCGCGTACCCCCGCCCCCGGGGGCGCCAGGGGGGCCCGACCCCCGCAGTGTTTGTCGCCAGGCTGCAAGGTGTATGCATGCCGAGTTTCGTGCCGATCGCTCAAGGCGTTGAGGAGCCTATGCGAAACATACATACATACACACAAACCTACGCTCTTCTTTATATATATAGATACCAACCCTTGAATATATGTTTTTCTATCTGAAGTTTTCTTTCTGAAGTTGCTTTGATTGGGATGGCAGTGCATGGTGGAAAATACTGCACTTCTAATAAATAGGTACCGTTCTAGTCAAATTGGACTGTTTCAAAGTTGTAATTTAACTTTTTCAGGCAACTGTCATTCCAACCTTAGCCTGTTTTAGTCTGCATGTCTGTCCATTCAGCTAAATTCTCATCCACTCTCCCAAACTTAGTAAACCAAATCTTTAACTTTGTTGAAAGCATAATTGGAATAGCAAACAATTGTCAGTCAGTCAGAAACTTTTATTGGCATTTAAACAGAACAAATAACCATACAAAAACAGAAAAAAAGGAGGTGTTATGAAGGGAAAAGTAAGCATACCAATTTAGTGGGGGGTTATTTTCATGACCTCACATAGGAAGTCAGCAACCAGATCCGTAGTGGTCGCATTACTATCTCCGAGGAGACTGCCAAGCAAATCATCGGGGGAGGCAAGGCAAGAGGAGAGGATAGGGCCGAGGAGCATATGGCGTAAAGTTTGATGTGCTGGGCAGTAACAAAAAATCAGGTTCAAGAGAACAAAAAAGGCAGAGTCTGCTTTTGCGGGGAATTTTATTGTATCTACCTTTTAAAACCGCAGATGGAAAAATATTACGACGCGCAAGCATGAAGGCTCTCCTTTTGATAGGGTTAATTAAAACGCTAAAATAATTACAGGGATGGCCCATAGAGGGGGGCAAATTGAAATACAATGGCGAACAAGTAGGATTGATGTTGGCAAGATGTGATTGGGATTCCAATTCCCAAAGTTTTGTTTTATTTGGTGAGCACTATTAAGGTTGAGATCAGCAAGCAATTCAAGTGAAATATTCAGGGATTGCAATTTGGATTCCAAGAGGGTAAACCATCTGGAACGATAAGAATCTTTTAACAAAACCTCAAGGAGAGAATCTGGTTGAGAATTGAGAAGGATGCGCAGCCAGAACTTAAATGTCAAGGACCACGCCATTGTAGGCAAATGAAGGCCGAGTTCTAATATCAGTGTAGAGAGTCTATTAGAGAACTCCTAAGTTGAGAACTCCTAAGAACTCCTAAGTTGAGAACTCCTAAGATGCGCCTCAGGAAAGGGGCCACCAGCTGATCTAAATCTTTGTTGGCAGCACCAATCCAAATGGGCACTCCATACAGGAGATGACTCGAGGTTTTAATTTTAAACACTTGGAGGGCCGCAGGCACAAATTGGTTCCTACTATGGAAATGAAATCTGGCCACTGCGTTCAGGTGGAGAGTGATACAAGAAATGGCTGATTTCCTATGCTGAATCCAACTGTGGCAGTAGTGGAAGATGATTCCTAAATATTTAAAAATTTTAACTTGCTGAAATAGATGGTTCCCAATCTTCCATACAGCAGGGGCCCAAGATTTTGAAAAGACCATAATTTTTGTTTTATCAGCGTTTATAACAAGGTCATTATTTATGCAATATTCATGAAACAATGTGAGAAGAGTATGTAACTCAGGTCTAGTAATAGCCAAAATCATCCGCATACAGTAAAATTGGAAGGGGGACGTTGTTGATAGATGGGGCCGATTTTTCACTTTTAGAAAGGAAAGGGCGTAAATCTGCAAGGAAAAGATTAAAGAGAAGGGGGGCCAAAATGCAATCTTGTCTGACACTTATAGAAATGGGAATCATATCAGAGAGACCACCATGTTGATTTCTACGGACCTGGCAAAAATTGGAGTGATGTAGACGGCGTAGAAGAAAAAGAAGACGGGGGTTGATCTCCCAGGCGGCAAGCTTACTTCATAGCTTCTCTCTATTTATAGAATTGAAGGCCCCTTTAAGGTCAATAAAGGCAGCGAAGAGCTTCGCTCAATGATGGACTGTGTACTTCTCTGCGAGATGGGATAGGAGGAATGCATGATCTAGAGGGGATGCATCCTGGCGAAAACCAATCTGTTCTCTACCTGGCAAAGATTTAGAATGGGCCCAATCTGCCAGCTTACCGAGCAGATGCTTAGCGTAGAGCTTCCCTATAACCGACAGGAGGCTAACAGGGGGCAGAAGATTTAGCCGAGAGGGTTAATGCCTCCGTTTGCCCGAAGATACAGCTGAAGATCTCAAGGTCGTGAGCTCGGGACTGCCGGAAGTCTCCGTGAGTGGCAGACCTTGCAACTGCGGCTGATTAGAAGCTGAGCTCCAGCTGCCTCGTGGGAGGAGGAGTGTGCAGAGAGTCAGCTGCGTCTCTGGTGAGAGCAGGGAAGCCTCATCAGCCAGCAGACGACAGACGGGTGGCTAAAGAAAGAAGGCTAAATCCAGAAAGAAAGATCTGTAGGAGTGTTGTTCTTGGAAGATAGAACATTCTGTAAATTGTAAAAACCTTCGGGTTTATGAATAAAGTCTGCCCATGTAAACCGCCTTGAGTTACAGTCACTAGAGAAATCTAGTGATCTTAAGAAAGGCGGTATATAAATACATGCATTATTATTATTATTATTAATTGGCCTGTAGTTCCCGGGAGAAGAAGCATCTCCCTTCTTATAAATAGGGACAAGGATGGAGGACAGCCATGATTTAAGGAAAGCACCAGTTTGGTCCATTAATGAGCTAGAAATTTGGACCACCAACTTGGGTTATTTAATAAAATTTCACAAAGGATTTTGTCCAGGCCGGGGGCCTTCCCTGGCTTCCCTCCAAGGCTTTAACCTCTTCCCTGGAGACTGGCGGCCAATTGGGAAGATCCAGGGGGACACAAACAGGAGTTGGAGAGAAATCCGAGGAAGCGAAAATTGTAGAAAAGTGGGATGTCCATACAGCTGGAGGGATAGAGGAAGGGGTACCACTAGAAGGAGTATGACAAGAACGGGAAACTAGATTCCAAAAGGATTTGTGATTATTGGAGGAGATTTGTTGAAGCAAGAGCAGCCATTGTTTATGAGCAAAAGTGTGTTTTTTTTTTGCTCGAGGAGGCAAAATAATCTCCTAGCTTGAATCTCCTAGCTTGAAATGATCATGATCTCCTAGCTTGAAAATAAAAATCACATATGGAGGGTGAGGGATTATAACGTAAAAAGGAGAAAAGTTGTCTGATCCGGTATTTCACCAGCCAACATTCAGAGTCGAACCAGGACGGCCGGCTACCAGGTACCGATGAAGAATGAGCAGAGAAGATGAATTGTGACAATTTAGTAATAATATTGTCATACATTTGGGTAGCCACACGGGAAGAGGTGGTCAGTTCCAGGGCACTTACTAGATTCCCAATCTCTGAGGATTGGGACCATTTCCCAAAAGCTTCTGCAGTCTTTGGTGTCCATTTTGGGTGAGATGGAAGCTGAAGCTGGTTGGTTCAATGCAGGGGCGTAGCGTGCCTTGCCCGCGCCCAGGGCAAGGCACGCGTTGCGCCCACGCCATGACAGGCGGGGCTTCCGTGCATGTCCCTCGGCTTCAATTGAAGCCGGGGGAAATGCATGGATGCTCTCCCAGCCAGGGACTTCCCCAGAGCACAGAGAGCTCGCGGCAGAGCAGCTTGCGCAGAAAGGGCGCGCGCTGACTCAGAGCTGCTCTGGCGCGAGCTGTCTATGCTCTGGGAGTCCCGAGTCCCCCAGAGCACAGAGAGCTCGCGCCAGAGCGGCTCCGAGTCGGCGCGCGCCCTTTCTGCGCAGGCCGCTCTGCTGCAAGCTCTCTGTGCTCTGCGGGAGTCGCCCAGCACAGAGAGCTCGCGGCAGAGCGGCCTGCGCAGGAAGGGTGCGCGCCGACTTGGAGGTACTCTGGCGCAAGCTCCAAGTCGGCGTGCGCCCTTTCTGCGCAGGCCACTCTGCCACAAGCTCTCTGTGCTCTGGGGGAGTCCCTGGCTGGGAGAGCATCCATGCATTTCCCCCGGCTTCAATTGAAGCCGAGGGACATGCACGGAAGCCCCGCCTGTCATGGCGTGGGCGCAACGCGTGCCTTGCCCTGGGCGCGGGCAAGGCACGCTACGCCCCTGCATTGAACCAACCAGCTTCAGCTTCCATCTCACCCAAAATGGACACCAAAGACTGCAGAAGCTTTTGGGAAATGGTCCCAATCCTCAGTTCGCGTACCAACATGGAAATCTTGTATCAAGTTCAGAGGACACAAGCATATAATCAATTACACTCATCCCTCTAGGGGAGAGGTGAGTGAATCTGCCAGGGATGTCTCTGTCATAAGAGCCGTTTAAAATGTAAAGCTAAGACATAGTTCAACCATGAACGAAGCATAACTGTTCATTAGGGTGTCTTGGGAATCTCTGGGAATGAGAAACCAGGGGGGAGACTTTTCGTATATGATCCAATTCAAGTGGGACGCCAGGGAGGAGTTACTAGGGCCAAGCCTGGTGTTGAAATCTCCAGTCATCAAGAGCGGGACAGAAGGATTGGAAGCTAGAAGGTGATCCACAGTATTATACACCACCTTCCAGTGAGCAGGAGCAGATGGATCGGAGGGGGGAATGTAAATGTTGATCATCAATAACCATATTTCATTGCATTGACATAAAAAAGCTTGCAGATGAGAAGAATTTATAGAAAGGGCTGTTAAGGAGAACCTAGAGGAAAGCCTGGAAAAACAACAAAGGCCAGCATGTGGGCGGCCCATTCACATGGTAGATGTGAGAAGTGAAGCCAGGGAGAAGAAGTGGATCAATGGACCAGGTCTCTTGTAGGAATATTATATCAAAGGAAGACAGATATTGGATAAATTCAGGATCAGCCCTCTTTCCACCCCAGCCCGCAATATTCCAGGAAACCAGTCTAAATGGGGGCTCCTGCGGCAGACATGATAAAGGGGAAGGGGACTGTCAAGAGTCCGCAGGCAGATGTCCACAAAAGGAACCAGGAAGGGCACAGTCATTCGCCGGGGGGGGGGGGAAGTTCCATGGAAATATTTATAAGGGAATCGATAATACAATCTGTTGGAGGGTTCACAGAGAGATTTTTGGGAAAAGATGTAGCTGGAGCTGGCAATAAAGCGTCTTTCCCACCTCTAGGGGAGTTTATAAAATCAAACATAAGGTTGAGCATGCACAGGTTGAGCATGTGCATCAACAAGGGAAAAAGCGCCAGAATGAGAGTGACTATTAACAATAATAGTAGGGAATAAGGGCATAGAGGGAGGACAGCCTACGGAGGGTAAGGAAGTTACACAGTCCTGGGATGTAGAGCATTTGTCACCATCAAGGAAATCCGGTAAACAGCTGCTGAGATCTAAGAGAGGTGTCTTGTTTGGTGTCACCGAAGTAGGATGAGATGAACAAGGAACATGATGTGCCGGCGGGGGAGCAGTAAGCTCCATTTGTACCATGGACGAAGCCTTCGGGGAGGAAGGTAGAGTGGACATAAATGGAGGATCCACTGAAGCAGGCAACGACTTAGCAGTCTTCTCTAAAGGAGTATTCCGTTCATGGTGGAGTTTCGTTGCTGATTTGCCATCATTCTTAGGATGGAGCGGTATAAGGCTCACAGTTGCATAGTTCCTGAAATATCTGGTGGGAAATATACCCATCTCTCTCAGAGCCCAGGCTTGGGAGAACATCAGCCTGGGGATATGAGGAGAGAGAAAATGAACGAGCATCCTACTCTGCCGATGCTCAGAATATAATCTCTCAGATCTTACTAAATTGATGTCGGATGGGATTTTCCTGAGAAGGGTGGACAGATGTATCTTGGCCGTCCTTATGGAGGACCAGTCCATCATTTTCCCCTTGGTTGGAAGAATAGTAATCGCAACACAGTTAGGAACATAGACTAGCTTTGCAATCGGAGAAGCAGAAAGAGTAGCTGGACAGGAGTTGGAGTTGTCCACAGATGGCACATCGGAAAGGCAAAGTTTAAAATCTGGAGGCTTGGGGCCATCGCTGTACTCAGGATCTCCAGAGAGAATCTTGCCTGGCTCAGGGAGCCGTTCCTTTAAGAGGATTGCTAGTTGTTCCAGTTGAAAAAAAATCTGCTTAACTGTTTCTGCAGTCAAAATTGATTGTTCCAATAACAAGTCTGCAATATTTTGGGGGGCCGAAGGCCCTTCATGGATATCCCGGGGAACTTCCTGAATAGCCGACTGCAGCGTGGGGGAGAGCTGGAGCCGAGGACAGGGAGACTTCGCAGGAGAAGTCTGAGGAGAAACAGAAGAAGGCAGATTCTTGGAAAGTAAAAAGAAGTCCTCCAATTTAGACTGTTCGGAGTTCGGTACGAAAGTTTCTCAAACGAGAGAGAGCGTTTCCTCCGCATTCTTGCAGTAATCGGGAAACGGCCAGAAAATAGGCTCCCACTCACAGTGAAGTGGTAAATGGCGGCTGAAGGACGAAACCGACAGAAAACAAGAGATAACCAACTCATGGAGATAGCAGTGAAACGGCAGATGTCCAGCTCTGAAGTTGCACCAATATTACTTCGATAGGGAGATGTAGAGTGCAAAGTCTAAAAATGGAATTGACTGGCTAAACAAGGAATTTAAAGATAAAAGTGGTGGAGCTCCAATTCCAGCCTCTGCTTGGCTTGGACTCAAGCCATGCCCCCCAATAGCAAACAATTTATAAATGTAGGGAAGTGTACTGTAACTAGAGACAAATTCAACTAGAGACAAGATTGGATGGGATGAAATGACAATGGATGAAGTGAAAAAGGCAATGTTTCTTGCATCTACTCAGATCTAACCTAGGCAAGGATAGATTTGCTAGCAGATTCATTTAGGAAAATTTAAGACAGTTCTAAATGCAGAGATTAGGAGGCAATCATATTGCTTAACTGGGACAGAATAACTATGTTTCCATGTTCAGAGTACGTATTTTGCCAATGGTGTGGAGGGGACAGATTAGTGGTAGCTAGCTCTTCCCCCAGCCACCATGGGTCTGCAGCCCCCATATCTGTGCATTCCATAGAAAGTAAGAATTAAGATTAATGGTTTCCAAAGTGTGTCTCAAGCCACCCGCTGCCCCAACAGGGAAACCATGTTGTGAGCCTTCAAGCAGTGGCAGGTAGCTCAGTGTGGTGGGCAGAGCTGCAGCACCCAAAACAGTGCACTGCAAAAAGTCCTCCAACCTGCCCTGACCCTCTTACCACTCTTCAGGGGTTTGCAGTGATCTCCAAACCTGGAAGTGAGTGACCGGTTATGTCATTGCATGACGTGTTTCACCGCACCGCCACTTGCCTCTGGGTTCCAAGAGCATCACAATCCTGGAAACTTTGGGAATCATTGTTTAAGAGCTTTCACTCTTTTCAGTGGCTTCATTTTTTTTCTTAAAACATAAACAATGTAAGAAAAGTGCATGCTGTTGAATTGACATGTCTTAAAATATCTAGCCATATTCCTGCAAAAATAGTAATTAAATAAAGGTTTGAATGTGTTTTAAGTGTCACATTTTTAAACTACACTAGCAGCCCAGTCTTATTGTGGTTATTGCCCCATGTTACAGCCGTGCTAAAATGGACACCATTTTATCCCATGGGGCCAAGAAGGCAGTCTCCATGTTGGGTTTAGACAGTCCCTATGGGTCTATTTGGATCTGTACCAGCCCAATTTGGTACAGATTTGAGTAACCCATGTGGGGCTTTCAGACAAGGGAGGAAGGGAATAGGATGCAGTGGCAACCTTCCTGGTTTCCCCTCCTAGATCAGAACTGCCCCCGAGCTGCCCTGCCCTACCCAAAACACTCCTGTTCTGCCCCCTCCCCACCTCCCAGCAATTCACTTACCTCTGTCAGTGGGCAAGCGCTGCAGCGCTGGTGGAGGCTTGCTGGTGCAGGCCTCGCCACTGGTAGCACTGGCCTCTGTGTGCCTGCAGTGTGCTTTACTGGGCAAGGGCACCCTTTTCCCTGTCTTTACTCTGATTTATTTTTTTGTTCTCCTTTGGGTGATTATGGACCCAATTCGTAAGTTGTGAGTGAACTTCTGGTCTCTTTCTCTCATATATGTATTCTCAAGCTCTCAGTATAATTTAATGCATACTTTAATGTTTTTCAGGATCATCTGTTGTTGCCAGCCACTACGCATAATAAGACCAGACGACCAAAGATGTCGATAGTGTTGCCTGCAATAAATATAAGTGGTGAGTATTAAGTTGAATGTTTTGGAGAAGAATCTGTTGTTTGCTGAAAGTTAAATTGCCTAAAATGCTTATGGAAGTAAAAGTTCAATCAGTTACTTTAGAGTGCAGATTCTTCTGATGAACTGAGGTTGATGCATTTTTTGTTAACGGTGTACTAATTATTAGTTTTATAGTCTTTAATAAGTTTAAGTGGCCAGTTCTACTTTAGGTGGTATTCTATAGAATAGTTATGAGCAATCCGAGGGTAGTTGTGAACAATCATCAGTTCGAATCACCCTCAGCAAAATTCCTTGCACATGCAGGTAATCCTTTTCCCCATGACATTCTTCTTTGTTCAGAAACTTTTATATGTAAGATTGGTGTCGACCTCCACGTGAAATGGTGAAGTGGTACATTCTGGAGCAAATCTTCACCACTTTGTTTTGCTGACTGTATATAATACCCTAAGATAGGAAGTATGGTTTCAAAGCAAATCAGGTACACAACTTCTCTCTCTGTGAATTTTGGGGCACAATCCTAACCTGGAGTTAGGCCAGCAAAGTTTGACCTGCAAAAGACCCACCGCAAAGCATGTTTGGACCACTCTTGGAGTCAGGGAGGATGGCACACGTCTGTCTCTCTCTGACTCTGAGAGAGTTGGCGCTATCCAATATCGGCGCTGCGCTCTTGCAGTGATGCAACATCCAGTGATGTTGCAAACGTGCCATCAGGCACATCTGCTCCAGTGAGTTTGACGCTGGACCGACACAAGCAGCAGTGCCAGCACTCGGGCACCACAGTGCCTGATCGTGCACTGGTCGAGTGCTGGCAGCGCAGGACATCGCAGGGGGCTAGCCTGCCAGAGGCGTGCCAGGGGCATAACAGGGTGGCGCAGTGAGCTGATGATGGCTGACAATGGCGGCACAGGAGATGGCTGATGGCTGTTGCGCTGTATCCTAAGCCCCATTCCCTGCCAAGTTAGCTCCGATGGAGGACACTGCTGCACACGTTCACCTGCCCCTGCAAGTCAGCAGGCGCAGATCTGAGCAGCCCCATAAGGCTGACTGGGGCTTACCTGGGTGTAAAGGGAAAACCTCCCCTTGCCTTGCGCTGCCGCTGCCCCCTACTAGGTTTAGGATGCAGCCCTGCAGCACCAGCCTTTCTATGCCAGTGCTGCTTAGGATTGGGCTGTGAGAGTGGTCCAAACATACAGATGTGTCCTCCCTGACACGGGCACTGCAATCCTACCATCCGCACAGCATTGGCGCAACAGGGTTGTGCCAATGCTGTGCGCTTAGCACTGATGCGGGGGTGCCAATCGGCAGCCCCATGTTGGCGCTAAGGCCACGGGACTGGTGCCACTGGCAGCACCGGCCCTGTAGTGCCCACAAAGTGCCTCCCTAGCGTTGGCTGAAGCAGGCCGGCGTGAGGGAGGTGCCATGACAGCGCGCCTCAAGGATTGGTGGGAGGATGGCAGAATGTGGGGAGGACGAGGGCGGGACATGAGCAGACCATGGATTCAGCTGTAAGGCCGAATCCGAGGCTCGTTCAAGAGGCTGCGCAGCCCTGATTCGGGCTGCGCAGTCTCCTCGGATCTGCACCCGCTCGTTAGCGCTCTTTAGCAGGTACAGATCCGAGGAGCACATAGGGGAGGCTGGAGCTGGTCTAGCTCCAGGTTAAGATTTCACCCTTAATGTGTGTTAATTAATACTATGGTTGGTTGGATCCTATGTTTGTCTGGTAGAAAAAGCATTCTGGTTCTTGAAGCATTGGCAAGCTACTTCCATGCAGTTGGAGGCAAGACCAGCTAGATGAAATGACTCATCCCTTGCATAGGAGTAGGAAGCAGACCAGCCGTATCATGAGATCAGGGAGCAGAGATTCTTCTTGTATATGCTCCTAGGAGCTCAGTCTAGCTAGCAGATTTTTGTTTTGTTACTGCTCCTTTTCTTCTTCCCGTCTCCAGTTGGATTAGCTAAGGCCAAGGATCCTTCAAGGGATCATGCAACATAAGGAGGTCTTAGGCCAGCCCTGATTGAGCCAAGTGAAAAGCCATTTGGTACCCCAATAGACAGACTGACTGCACTGAGTGGGCACAAATATCATTATGACAAATCAACAGGTTTTAGCATTGATTATATTTAATCTGTGTGATACCTAAATGGATATCCTCAGTTTATGCTGATTAATGCTGCAGTCCTAAATGTACTTATGTCGAAGCCTCATTCTAATATCAACCCAAAGAAACATGTTTAGGATCACACTCTACATATTCTTTCTAATGCTTTACAGCTTACATTCAAGCTGGTGCGGCAGTGGTGTTACAGCTTAAATGGCAGGTGTGATGTCCTCACTTTCCAACGCTGTGCATTCAGTCACATAATTCTTGCCCCTAAGTGTCCCCATAGCAGGATGCCGCACATGCCCTGTTGACATTGCTGCATCAGCACTGGAAAGTTGGATAGAGTTGGGCCCAAAATGATTTTGGACTTCCAAACAAAGAAGCCTGTTCCCCCCCCCCAGGAAACCACTGCAGAAAAACCTTCTACGTGCAGCTATATGCTCTTCGAGCAGACTGACGTCTAGAGCAGTGCTTCCCTCTCTCTTTAACGCTGATCCACTGCTGATCCCAGCAGCGGCTGGGTACCTTCCCAGAATGCCTTATGGCGCCATAGTTGTGTTGGCCCATAATTTTTTCATGTCCCATCAAAAATCAGCTCTTGACTCACAGTTTGGGAACTGCTGGCCTAGAGTGTTTAGCACCTTGTTAGAGTACCGGAACCGTTTTAGCCAGACCTCTTTGCTAAGTAGCCCCTTGCTCCTTTGAGTAAATTTGGTTGCAATTGTAGAATCAAAACTTGAGAGAGCAGATCTGTCCTTGTTGGTAGATCTTGTCCCTTGCGTTTGCATGGTGCTTCTGTCAACAGTTCCAAAAGCTTTGGAAATGGTCATCTTACCACTCTGAAGCTATGAACGAACACTCTGACAACCATTCACTGTCCATTCTCTGATCCGTTGTAGTAATCAGAGCTAAGGGCAGGAAGGTACACAAAAATTTCTCTCTGTGTGTTCTATTTTGTTTCATTGTTGTACATTATTCTGGACATTTTTAATTAAAGAAACCAATTTAAAAGTTTATAAATAAAGAACAGAAAGCACAAATGTTTTCATTTAGCAGGCCAAAAATGTTTTCTAACCAAGAATTTCACACAAGTTGAAAGGATGAAATTGCAGCTTCCAGCCTTTGAGACAGTTAACATTTTCCCAAGCAATATGGCTAAGTCAGGGCAAAAATCTAGCCACATAATAGAAGGGGAAATAGCTATAAAATGGATCATAATTGGTTTTGGTATTTGCCTGCCTGAAAAATGCTTTTAATGTCTATGTGACAAGCAGTTTCTTAGCAGCAGTGGGCTATCATCCTCACAGCCACATGGTTTGTCACTGGATTGAATTCTGTTTCTGATAATGAAATGGAAACTCTTACATTTCCTTTGGAAAATACTCTTTGCTTGCAATTGGGGGGGCAGTTTTCCAAAGAAAGTCAACCAGAATGATGTCTGTGTTCCATGCAAGAAACTCAGGAGGCAGTGATCTTAGGATGGTACCCACAGTGTTTTATAGTAGATCTAGAAGCTGTGTGAAATTTATGTTCACTTGGGCTGATTTTTTATATATATAGAAAACCTTCATTGTTGAACATTTCAGTTATGGGTTAAGAAAAAGGAATGGGGGTACAAGGATGAAACATTAGGTATCCATCAGTTCTCAGCAATTTTACAATTATAGTTTACACACCTGGTTATTATGTCATTTCATTACCCAATATTGTATTCGTTTACATCACAAACCTAATTCTAAAATCAGACATCATATCAATTCTTTTAAACATTAGATGGTCTATCTAACCATACATAAAATGCTTTCCAAATATTGTCTATTCTGTCTACAGTGTATCTCCATTTCTCATTCTTTCTGTTAATATATCCATTTCTACTAGTTTAAAAATTTTCTGTATTAACATTTCTACTGTGGGTATCTCTACATTTTTCCACATCTGTGCATAGACCAATCTAGCTGCAGTATTAATATTTACAATAATATGTTTAACTTCTTTACTAAACGCCATTGAAAAAATATTCAGAAGAAACAATTCAGGCTCAAAGGGAATAACACAATTCAGCATATTTTGTAACATAGTATGTATTACATACTTCTCCCAATATTTTTTTGCTTTGCATCATGTCCACCACATATGAAAAAGGTCCCTATAGAATCTTGACATTTCCAGCATTTATTATTTGTTCCAGGGTACATCTTAGCTAATTTATCTGGTGATATATGCCATCTGTATAAATATTTTCCTTAAATGATGTTGCCTTAGTTAACTTAATATTTACTTAGCAAATTTGTTCTCAGCTTTCTAATGGAATGTTATGGCCAACATTTCTTGCCCATTGCATCATTGTATCTTTCACTACTTCATCTTCCATGTTCATATCTAATAAAAATCTATACATCTTTATATATTAACCTTTATCTACTAAAAATAATTCATCAAAATCTATATGTTGAATATAAAATCCCATTTTCTTATCTTCCTTCCACCTCGATCTTATCTGTGTTTCAGCCCACCAATCTAAGAATATACCCTTCTCATATAGATCTGTTTTTGAACATATTTCCATATTAGCATCTAAAAGCTCTTTGTACATTCTATTTTTATCTCTATCAAGCCAGCCTGGTTTTGTTGCAACTTCTAATGGTTTAACCCAGCTTGGTATTTTTGTATATATCTTATATCTATTTTGTTCCCATGCTCTTCTTATTAGATGTTGTTTAAAATGTCAAAAATATTTTGCTTTATTATATATAAGAAATGCATGCCATCTAATTTGTAAGTCATATGATTCTAAGTGATTTTGAGGGTTTACCTACTCTTTAACCAATTCAAAGCAGATGCTTGATAATATAATTCCCAATTTGGTAAACCTAGGCCAGCCCGACCTTTGTGATCTTGAATAAGTTTCATCTTAATTCTAGTTTTTTTTCCTTGCCATACATACTTGGCTGTTATTCTATTTAGTTCTGTAAAAAAAGTTCTTCTTTAAAATAATTGGAATTGTCTGGAAGAGAAACATCACTTTTGGCAATATATTCATTTTTATAGTTGCATTTCTTCCCATCAACAACAATCTCAGGTTTTTCCACTTTTCTAGATCTTTTTCCACTTCTTTTAACAATTTCCATCAACGTGCTCCATTTCCCAGATAAGCATATGCCCAAGTATTTAACTTTATAAGATTTTAATTGTGTAGTTTCCGCATCTTTTACGTTTTTCAAAAAGAGTTTTGTTTTTTGGTAGTTGATCTTTAGCCTGGCCACTTCTCCATACTGACTCAAATCTTCTATCAGATATTTCAGCGTATGGGTTGGGTTTTCTAATATAAAAACCAAATCATCTGCATATGCCTGTAATTTATAAATTTCATCCTGAACTTTTATTCTAGATATTCTTTCATCTCTCTTACAACATTATTTAAGATTTCCAGTGTCAGAATAAACAATAATGGTGATAATGGGCATCCTTGTCTTGTTTCTTGTTGGATCTCAGTTCCTTCTGTATATTCTCCATTAATTTTTATTTTTGCTTTTTGTTTCGAACAATAAAAAATTGTTATTTTGCTTTTTGTTATCACCCTTACAATATTTTCACCAAATTCCATATCTTGTAATTGTTGAAACAAGAATTCCCAATTAACATTGTCAAAACCTTTTTGGGCATCCAAAAATATCAATCCCAATTTGTTTCCTGGTTGTAGTTCCATATATTCCAAAGTTATTTTTTAATTGTCTCTTGGGCAGAAAACCTGCTTGATCCTCATGAATTATCTGAGTTAACAACGTTTTCATTCTAGTCGCCAAAATTGACGCAAAGATCTTATAATCTACATTAAGTAGTGAAATTGGTCTATAATTCTTTATTTCCTTTGAATTGGTTTCTTGTTTGTAAATCAATGTTGTTATCACTTCTTCCCATTATTCCGGAATTTCACCACTTTGCCACACCTCAGTCATCAAACTCTTCATAGGTAACTGTAACACTTCTTCAAACGTTTTATAGTATTCTGCTGTAATCCCATCAGGTCCTGGTGCTTTCTGATTTTTCTGTTTTGCAATAGCTTCCATTCTTGTGAAGTAATCTTTTGATCTAAGAGTTCTCTCTGTTCTTGCGTCAATCTCAGTTTATTATTATTCCTTGTCTTTATCCAACTCATTTCTTTTATATAAAGCTTGAAAGAATTTTTCAATTATCTTTCTCATTTCTTGAATTTTATACCTTTCTTCTCCGTTTTCATCTTTCAAAACATTTATTTGATTTTTCTGTCTCTCTTTCTTAAGGCTGTAAGCTAGCCATCTTCCCGGTTTTTTCGCATTCTCAAAAAAGTTCTGTCTTGCCATCTTCAAATTTCTTTCCATTTCTTCTGTTTGAATTACTTTAATCTCATGTTGTAGTCTTAATATCTTTTGTTTAATGTCCTTATTAGAAGTGCTTTCTTGAGCTTCCTTTTCCTTTTTTTCCAGATTCTGGATTATCTCTTTAATAGCTAAATTCTGTTTCCTTCTCCTTCTAGTTCTTACCACTATCCCTCTAAAGTATGCTTTGCTTGTGTCCCATACTATTTGTGGTTTCATCATTGGCTGATTATTAATTTTAAAAAACCAATTCATTTCTTCTTTTACATAATCTAAGAAATCTTTTTCTTTGAGACAATTCGTGTTTATTCGCCATATACTTCTTTTGTTTTGTTTATTAATTTTCAGGGAAATCGGATATTTGGCAATATTTGGCAATATCTCTGATTCAATACCTTTATACGTTGCAGATATCCAGCACATGTCAATTCTGGACCAAACTTTGTGTCTATTTGAAAAATTGGTATATTGTCTCTTGCTGGGGTTTGGCATTCTCCAAGGATATATCAAATTGTATTCTTCAATCATCTGCAAAAATGATCTTGGTAAATTGCCCACTTTCTTCCCTTTTTTCTTTGGGTTAATTCTGTTAATATTCCGGTCAAAGGTTCCATTAAAATCTCCCATTAAAATAAAGTCTAAGTTGTTCCACAGGTCTAATTTGGTATTTAATTCCTTGAAGAAGACATCTTGTGCTGTGTTTGGCGCATAGCTGTTAACCAAAACAGATTTCTTACCATCAAAATTTATTTCAGTCATCAGCCATGATGCCACCCCTCTTTTTTTAAATTTACATCCATTGCATAATAGACTTCACCCAATTTCCTGTTCTGTAAATATTTATAATCTTTTTTCCTAATATGGGTCTCTTGAATGCATATTATGTCCGCTTTAATTTTTTCTAATTGATGTAAGATCCTCTTTTCTGGGGTGAATTAAGACTGTTCATATTAGCTGAGAAAAAATTTATTTGATTGTCTCCCATCATTTTTAATTTTTTTCCTATCTTTTGTTTTCCTCAATGTCTGAACTTTCTGTATTTAGGGTACCATCGCAGCTCCTTCTTCCTCTATTTCTTCCTCTGGTTCTTCTTCTCTTTCTTTTTCTGATCCCGCTTCATCTTCAGTTAAGATTGAATCTCTTTTGGAACTTGGGCTGTCACTTCTAGGACTTGGAGATCTGCTATGTTCTGCATCTACAGTTTGAGGCATTTCTGAAACATCTAAATCTTCTCCAAATTTTTGCAGAAACTCTCGCATTTTGAATATTGAGTTGATGTATCTTTTCCCTTTAAAAATAAAAACCGTTTCCTTAGGTAATTGCCATCTGTATTTCAATTCATTCTTTCTTAGCATTGCCACAAAATCTTTGTATGGCTTTCTCTTCTGTCTCACTGACCAGGGAAGGTCCTTCAGAGGACCAAATTCTGCCCCACTGTTCTAGGTTTTTCATCCAAAGTCTGGAGTACCATGTCTCTGGTTCTTCGCTGTGTGAATTTGACCATAATTTCCCTTGGGAGATTATGTCTCCTTTCATAGCTAGAATTTTGTCAAAAAACAGTTTCAATCCCACCAACTATGATTTCTTGCTCCATTTCTGTTTGTTGTATCAAGCCATTCCTGTATTATCTCTTTAATATGTTCTCCTTTTTGTTCCGGAAAATTCTGTATCCTAATCATCAGGAAGGATTTCTCCATCTTCAATTTCATAACACTAGTCTCTAACTCATAATTTCGTTGTTCCATCTTTCTCATGTTATCTTCCGCTTTAAGTGTCTTCTATTCATATTTTTTCTTGTCCTCTTTCAGCTTCTTAATCTCTTTTTCATTTTTGTTGACTTTTCTTTGTGTTGTCTTTAATGCTTGGTTCATCTCTTTCATATCTTCTAATAGTTGATCAATTTGTTTTGTCACATTCAATTAATATCTCCTTCGATCTGTTTCAACTCCTCACTCATCCCTTTTAGAAGTTCCATCCCTCCAGGCTGGCTGTCTCTTCTCTTTTCTGAAGGCTTCTCTTGAGCCAAAGTAATATGGATAGTTGTAACCATCGTTGGTGAGGCCGATTTGGTTCCCTTCATCAAGTCTTTTTTTGGTTGTGTCATAGTGGTAAATTTGTATCAATCTTGTTTCCAACGCTTAAACTCCCCCTTCTTTCCTTCCCCCCTTCACCTCCAATCCAAATTAAGACTTCAGATATTCCACTTTACAATAATATTACCATAAAAAATGTATCTACAAATTCATCAATACTTTCCATTTAATACCTCAAAAATTCATTACTAATAAAACAATTTTTCTATATATACATCAAAAACAAATAATTCAGAGTTTAAATTGTAATATCTCTTTAAAATTACAATCAAGTACCTTCTATCTATAAGCCAATACAAAAGTGAAATTAAAACGGTCTTTCGTGTTCTCCATCCATAAAGTCTCTCTCCAGTTCTGCTGTTGCCTCGAATCAATCCAATTATATTTCACAATTGCCCCTCTTGCAGAAAGCCTCCCCCTGAGTGTCCATCAATTCAATCAATTCAATTTTAAAATCCTTCAACTTTTTAAATTCCAACTAATGGATCTTCCTCCCGTTATGTGTCCTTTCGCCATGTAGTTCAATCGATTCTTACACCATTAATTAGCAAGATTATTTTTAAAAATACAGTTCAGTCTTGTTTTATGCCTCCGGTCACTCCGATTATAATCCACAGGTGCCCCTCTTGCAGAAAACCTCCCCCCAAAGGATCCTCAATTCCGTTTTAAAATCCTCCTTTTTTCCCGCTTCCAACCTTACCAAGTTCTCCTCCCGTTTTGTTCCTTCCGTTGTATCTTTCAGTCAACTCAATCTTCCCAGTTAATCAAATTATTTTAAAATGCTGTTCAATCAATCCATTTTAGTTAAAAAGCACTTCTTTGTAGTCCTCTACTTATTCTGTCTTCTGTTCTGTCAGACTGATTCTGTCTTCTGTTCTCTTACATCCAAAGCTGTAATAAGTTTTAGAACGTCTTATTTTCTTCTCCCCCCCTCCTTTTTGCTGGATCTCACTTTTGCCTATTTGACCTCTATCACTCACTGCACAAAGCACTATTTATTTCATCAATCACTTTGTACCACAGTTCATGCCTTACTTCCTTCTTTTACTGCCATGCATATATGAAGTTAATACAGTTTCCACCCTCTCAGCGTTTAAATGAGAGCCTGCGGGTGTATTTGTAAACTCTGAAAATGCTTTAGTCCACCTGCAGGGAATCTTGCCGCCGCTTGAAGCCACTTTGTTCACTTTCTCCTGTTCACTGTCTCCCGATCGCAAAGTCATTAAATATCCAGCACTTACTTTTTCTTCGTAATTAGATGTGAGTAGATCTTCTTTCTCCGCTGTGTAAATTTTTTCGGTTTCCGATTCTTGCTGAGTTCGGACAGTGGGGGCAGGGGATTCAGCTGCGGTTCTGCGTTGCCATTTTGGGTGCGGATGCTGTGTCCTATCTGCTAGAAGCAGATGCTCACTCCCGAACCGCCGTCCTAGGAGCCAGCTGGACCGAAGCTTCCTGCCTTCTTGCCCTCTCCTTGGGCAAAAGAAGACACCCCACACACACAAGCCTGGAGGGTAGATACAGACCACAGTCATCAGAGCTCAGCAGAACTCTGTCCATTCGCAGCGACCTTAGCCCTGCCCTCCCACTTGGGCTGATTTTTAAAGTCAGCAACTGCATTCTTTAAGAAACAGGTTCATACCCTGGGGCAGCAAAACGCATAAGGGTGATACAGTAAGCACTTGTGTATCTGTAAAATAAAGCTGGCCCACTAGCTTGGCAGAGCGCTTGGACTCTCTTGGAGATAGAAATATGCTTTGTTTGTATCCCTATTTCATTCTGGTTATGAATCCAGATGCCTTTTGGCATTCCTGGCATTTTTGTGCAAGGAGATCTCTCTTGGGGGCACTGACTGTCCATGCAGATTCCAAAACTAGTGGGTTTCATGTAAAGGGGGGAGCCACAGTGTGTGTGTGTGTGTGTGTGTGTTTCATTGCAGCAAGTGTACGTGACCTGTTCTCCAAGCTGGACATTTTTGAGGAACAACAAGACAAAACAAAAAACCTATTCCAAGTCTGATCCATAGCTTCATTTATCTAAAATTTCTTTGTTTTATCCAACAGCCACAGTTGGGCTCCAGCAACTCTTTATTGTGAAAATAGCTTGAATTAGTCTGTCAAATACATTAAGGGGTGGTTTTGTAAGGGAAGGAAGTGTGTGTGTGTGTGTGTGTGTGTGTGTGTGTGTGTGTGTGTGTGTG
>JAJKFI010037637.1:14037-50793 GCA_029204185.1 Lerista edwardsae
GGTCTCCAAGCCCCCAACTCTGCTACTATTTACACAAATACACAACAATCTTTTCAAGAAAATTGGAGATGTCAAAGGACAATTTCATGCTAAGGTAGGCACAATAAAGGACAAAAATGGCAAGGACCTAACAGAAGCAGATGAGATTCAGAAGAGGTGGCAAGAATACACAGAGGAACTCTATAAGGCCGATCTAAATGTTCCTGATAACCACAGTGGTACAGTCACTGAGCTCGAACCTGACATCCTGGAGAGTGAAGTCAAGTGGGCTTTAGAAAGCCTCACTAACAACAAAGCTAGTGGAGGTGACAGCATTCCAGCGGAATTACTCAAAATCTTAAAAGATGATGCTGTCCAAGTGCTGCTCTCCATATGCCAGCAAATTTGGAAAACCCAACAGTGGCCACAAGATTGGAAAAGATCAGTCTACATTCCAATCCCAAAGAAGGGCAATGCCAAAGATTGCTCGAATTACCGCACCATTGCACTCATTTCACATGCTAGCAAGGTCATGCTCAAAATCCTACAAGCTCGGCTTCAGCAGTATGTGAATCGAGAACTACCAGATGTACAAGCTGGTTTCCGAAGAGGCAGAGGAACTAGAGATCAAATTGCCAACCTTCGCTGGATCATGGAGAAAGCAAGAGAGTTCCAGAAAAACATCTACCTCTGCTTCATTGACTATGCTAAAGCCTTTGATTGTGTGGATCACAACAAACTGTGGCAAGTTCTTGAAGAGATGGGAGTTCCAGACCACCTGATCTGCCTTCTGAGAAACCTTTATGCGGGTCAGGAAGCAACAGTTAGAACTGGACATGGAACAACCGACTGGTTTAAAATTGGGAAAGGAGTACGACAAGGCTGTATATTGTCACCCTGCTTATTTAACTTATATGCAGAGTACATCATGAGGAAGGCAGGGCTGGATGACTCACAAGCTGGAATCAAGATTGCTGGGAGAAACATCAACAACCTCAGATATGCAGACGATACCACTCTACTGGCAGAAAGTGAGGAAGACCTAAAGAACCTTTTGATGAGGGTGAAAGAGGAAAGTGCCAAAATTGGTTTGAAGCTCAACATTAAAAAGACTAAGATCATGGCAACCACTCCCATCACTTCCTGGCAAACAGAAGGGGAAGAAATGGAAGCAGTGACAGACTTTATTTTCCTGGGCTCCAAGATCACCGCAGATGGTGACTGCAGCCATGAAATTAAAAGACGTTTACTTCTTGGGAAGAAAGCTATGGTGAACCTAGACAACTTAATCAAAAGCCGAGACATCACCCTGCCAACAAAGGTTCGCATAGTCAAAGCGATGGTTTTCCCAGTAGCCATGTATGGCTGTGAGAGCTGGACCATAAGAAAGGCAGAGCGTCGAAGAATAGATGCTTTTGAATTATGGTGTTGGAGAAGACTCTTGAGAGTCCCCTGGACTGCAAAGAGATCCAATCGGTCAATTCTCCAGGAAGTCAAGCCTGATTGCTCCCTGGAAGGACAAATGCTGAAGCTGAAGCTCCAATACTTTGGCCACCTGATGAGAAGAGAGGACTCTTTAGAAAAGACCCTCATGCTGGGAAAGATTGAAGGCAAAAGGAGAAGGGGGCGACAGAGGATGAGATGGTTAGATAGTGTCACCGAAGCAATGAATATGAAATTGGGCGAACTCAGGAAGCTAGTGGAGGACAGGGAGGCCTGGCGTGCTGTGGTCCATGGGGTCGCGAAGAGTCGGACACGACTTAGCGACTGAACAACAACAACAACAACAACAACCTTAAAAGTCATAAAAAAGTTTCAAGTTGCAGAAAGTGTTTGGTATTAACAGGAGTTGCAGCTTTTTAAGCCCTTGTTGGACTTCCCTATGAACTTGGCTGTGGATCATTACCATGCGCTGTCAGTTTCTATGCTGTTGAGGAATTTTTTTTGTGTTTCATGTTTTAGAAACAATTGGCTGACTGTTGTCTTTTTAAGACCTTGGGAATTAATGTGACCGGGTTGCTAATGGAAGGAATTAGAATTCATTAACTGAATGGAAACTAGTTGGCTGTTTGGAATGAGGTGATCTGGTTGCTGCCATAAATCCCTAATTTCCCTACTTACCCTCATAAGCTTTCCAAGGAGGTCTATAGTTTCCCAGAACACAGTTTGCAAGTTGACTTTAAAGAACTCATTGGTTAAGGGGACATAAGTCTTGCTTCCAGTGTGCATTGTAGCATACTTTAAAGGGCAGAAGTACATTGCATCTGTGGTGAGCTCATGCCATCAGATAAGGTTTGCCCAAATCAAACTCTACCTATGTTTGCCAACAATATTAGATCAACAATGTGACATGAGGCTAGAACTAGAGCATGCTTTGGTGCTAAGTCTGGAAAAATCATGGAAGATTCCAAGATAATGTAGAGTGTATGAGGCAGAACATGGAAGATATTGGATCTGTGGGATTATGTTTTTTTGGGGTGTGTGTGCAAGGTGGTTTGTGAAGTTAACTTCCAATGTTGTCCACTTCCAAGAACATCAGGGAATTCTCCACTCCCAAGAAATCTTTCTTATAAAACAGTCCAGGCAAAAACTGTAGCCCATTGTTAAAATGTGCTGTTCAGTGAAGCAGAACGGTGTTTTCCCCAGACTTACAGATACTAGCCTGGACTTTCCAATGTTTCACAACACTATTTGAAGACAAGGGTTGCGGCTTCTCTGACACTCCACAGTTTGTCATGACTTAAAATCTTACTTTTCACAGAAGCCAGTTATATTCAGGGCCTGGATTGTGCCCTAAAGGTTTACAGGTTAAAGCTTTAGTTGGCAGTACCTTGGGAGCTCTTTACTTAGATCTTGTCTTCGTTGAGGAGTCTGTGGCCTGTAAGCTAGGCTCATGTGATTGAATGTGTCTCTGTATTTTAAAAAAAGGAAGAAAAAAACTAGTGGAAATCTTCCACATAGAAAATAGTCAGTTCAGAGAAAGGGACATAACAGGTTAGATTCCTTTTCCATGACCTGACAGTTTTGAGTGAGTGAGTGAGTGAGTGAGTGAGCGAGCGGTACAGTTCTCACTTCCAGGAGAACTAGGCTTTCACTCCTTCAATGTTGAGCCATGTTGTTGCTGCATTTTATTCTTAAAAGAACACATAATGTTCTTTAGAATTGCTCCAAAGTTGCAAGCTTTTGGTGATTCCCCAAAGCTACGTGTTGTAGAAGCATTGCAGACATGGAGGTTAGGATTCATAGAACTTCTCAGCTTGTTCCACAGATCCAAGGAATTATCTGCTTGTGTTCCTGAAACAGCAGACCTCTGCCACATGGCAAGCCACTTTTGTGCCACAAGGGCATGAGGTGTGGATTGATGGTTGAGCTACTGGTACTGTCGGAAGCTAGGCAGGAGGATCCATGGTCTTGTTTTTGAATGGGAGGTGGAATATCAGGCTGTGATAAGCTGCTGCACCCCTTGTGGTAGGATGGAGTCATTGATGAGCTGATTAGTCACCACAAGCTAGAGTTGCCGGGGAGTGTGCAAGTAGGCTAATGGACAAGAGTGGAGTACAACCTGTCCAGGCTTGACTTATGATTGCCTGCTGAGGCTTGATGGCATGCAACCAGAAGAGAGAACCACACTGTGAAGGCTACATCTGGGACTGAAGTTTCGGTGAATCATAGGATACTGTATATTTGTGAAAAACCCATTTGAAGAATGGTGGTTTAGACTAGCCTGTCCATGTAAGCCACCTTGAACATTTGCTTTGGCATGGGAAACGCCAAATATAAATTCTTCAAATTTTGGTAACTAGAGACTTTGCAAAAGCAGGTTGTGAAATGGCATTACGAATTGTTGCAATAGCAGTTCTAGCATTTGGGGATTCTTAGGCAAAAGCCTAAGGGCCTCCCAGTAGCTCACTCTACCCATGCTTTGGGAAGCATATGCCATCTTTATCATCCCTATGGTGCTTGGGAGTGCAAATCCTTCTTCTTGCCACTGTCATGCTCAATTTGCTCTGGCTGGCCCAGAGATCAATCTCCAGTGCAGCCTAGGGATCTTACTGAACATGTCTTAGCCACTGTTTGAGAATGAATCTTTAGCCACTCAAATGCTGACCTTATTTAAAAAAAAGTTGGTTTTGGTTGCAAGAAAGCTTGTTACCTTGGCAATTGGTTCCTATGTTAGATAATTTGTCCCTACATTGCTTTTCTTATAGTCCCCGAAGAAGCACATTCATGCAGGCATACAACCAGAGTAGTTTAATGTAGCAGTCCTTTGAGATGCGAGTTCTGATGTGCACATTGAGTTGGTCGTGCATCACATCATCCATCCATCCATCCATCCACCCACCCACCGCTTTTCAACACAAAGTTCACAAAGTGGTTTACAGGCTAATAATAATAATAATAAAGTTAAATAGCTCCCAAAAGGGCTCACAATCTAAAAAAAAATGCAGAACACCAGCAGCAATGGCCATTCATGCATCACTGCTTCTTTGTGCTCAAAAAGGTTTCCTTTCAAAAAGTCCCTTTTAAAAGCCTTTTCTGGTCCCTCCTTCTCCTCCTGGGACATAAGGCAAGAGGCTTATAAAAATGGAACCTCTGCCCTGTAGTCTTTGCATGCAGGTTGCGAGTCCACAAGGGAGGGAGCTTCCCTCTCTTGGATCCCAGCACACACTTTCCTGCCTGCAGTCCCAGTGCCCAGGTGGGATGCCTTTTAAGGATTCCTGGGTGAGGGAGAGAAGGCGGGTGAATGTATCAAAGCAGAGAGGCTCTATTTCCAGTCTTGCAACTTTGCTCCAGCCAGCAGCATATGAACGAGAATAAAACCAAAAGAAAAGCATTCCTTCCCTTCCTAGCACATCCCAGCAGGTGAGAGGTTTGCAAGAGTGGAGCAGTCACTCTTTCGAGCTTCCTACCTCCTTGGAGTGTGTGTGTGTGTGTGTGTGTGTGTGTGTGTGTGTGTGTCATATTCGTCCATGCTGAAATAGCAGGAGAGAGGCTCTGCTCTTGCATGCCCATCACCTGCTCCAGTGTCCCTGGAGGGGAAGGAAGGGGTCCATGCCCTCCCTCTGTGGCTGGTTTTGCAATGTCTGGATTCTTGGCCCTTCCTTCCCACAACCTTCCAGAACATCCCTGTGACCCTGGATTTGGGAGCCCTGTTTTAAGTGACAGTATAACAATGCCATGTTCAAAGGCTAGAATGCCAAGCAGAAGGTACTGTTTCTTTGTTGCTTATCTATATATACTGTATAAAGAAGAACGCGTCTGTGTGTCCGTGTACCCTGCTAACTGGGCAAGAGGCACTTTTTCCAAGTGGTGCTCCTCTTATATTTAGCAGGGGGAGAGTAATTGTCCCTATTCACCCCCGCTCAGTGTCTTTTCTAGTGGCTGTTGCGGGTGGTGTTCTATATTTTTTAGATTGTGAGCCCTTTGGGGACAGGGAGCCATTTAACTTTATTATTTGCCTGTAAACCGCTTTGGGAACCTTGTGTTGAAAAGCGGTATATAAATACTTTTTGATTGATTGATTGTATACATACGTATATTCCGCATAGGCTCTGCAATGCCTGGAGTGATTGGCACCAAACTCGGCACGCGCATGCCTTGTGGCCTGGTGACAAAAGCTGCGGGGGTCATGCCCCCTAGAGCCCCCGGGAATACGCGGGGGGGAGCCCTGCGTGAAAATGGCCGAAATCGGCATCAAATCTGTAGTTTCTGGGGTTGCCGGGATGAGTGGCAACGCTCCTGACGCCGTTTGAGTCCTGGTTTGGCCCCCCTTGGCATCGGGGGGTGAGAAGGGGTGCAAAACAAAACATCCACACTGACCCGCTGGAACCCCTGCAGCGATTGCCACCAAACCCGGCACGCCTACGTGTTATGGCCTGACGACAAACACTGCAGGGGCACGACCCCCTTGTCGACCCCAGGGGTGGGGGTGCACAGGGGGCCCCATGTGAAAATGGTCGAAAACGGCCGTTATCGGCATCAAATCCGTAGTTTTCTGAGTTGCCGAGACAAACAGCGACGCTCCCAACAGCGTTGGAGTCTGGGTTTGGCCCCCTTTGACATGGGGGGTAAGAAGGGGTGCAAAACAAAATGTCAGAAGTGGCTGACATTACTGTCAAATCCACAGTTTTCGGGGTCGCTAACCTGATTGGTGACAGTCCCGATGACATTTGTTACCCGGGCAACGCTGGGTACCAAAAAGCTAGTATGTTTAGATTAAAGAGAACTCTAGTTTGTGCAATTTGAGATTCATACTACGTGCTTCCACTTGGATATAAGACAGTTTCTGCCAATAATGCTAAAGAGAAGAAACAGCTGTTTTTTAATGTTTGAGGGTTTGTTCTAGAAATATGGCTTCCAAGAGAGAGGTGAGATATGTCTGAGAGATGTCTTTTTTTAATGATAAAACCAGAAGTTCAGTTCCATGCAAAGGGACACAGTTTTTCAGACTGTTTAACACATAGGTTATCTATCCTGCAGACACCACAAATTTTCAACCAGCCGTATCCCACATTCTTTGTCTTTATATAGTTTACCTTTCACACATATTCAAGCTAACCAGTGGCAGTCCTGGAGGCTGGCCCATCTGGGGCAAACCCCAGTCATCCGCCCATCATGGCCCAGAAGTAATTGCAGTGACATCATTGCATCACCGCAATCACTTTCGCTTTCAGCAGTGCAAGGTTGCAGTGGTGCAATAGCTTGTCTGTGTATCAGTGGGACAGGCACTTCCTCTAACGCCGCAAAGCTGCTTGGTTTTGTGGTGTTAGAAGGAGCGCTCAGAGCCTCCAATACATGGAGGAATCCCACGCCCCTCCAGCCTTGTGGGGTACAAGATTCCTCCAATACCCAGAGGAATCTTGCACCCCTGCAGCTTTTCAGGGGTGCGAGATTCCTCCAGGTGTCAGAGGTTCCAAGCGCCACTTCTAATGCTGTGAAGTGGTGCCTGTCCCTCCAATACAGAAAGCAATTTCGCACTCCAGCATCCTTGCAGGAGTGCAAGTTTCCTCCATGTATTGATATGAAGAAACTGGGTGATGCTACAAGCAACACTTGACTTCTCTGCATAACAGTGGGGGGTGGGCCCCCTTTCAAGCAGTGCCTGCCCCTCCGATACACAGAGAAGAGGGCAGTGGCAGGGGAGGGAGGTTGTAGTGCCACCCTCCTGCAGGTTGGTGCCCCTTGGAATTTGCCCCCTTGACCCACCCAGGTCCACCACTGAAACTAACTAATCAAGCTAATTCAGTTCATTTACAGAAGTATGAAATGGAAGGAAAGCCTTACTAAAATCAGAGGTATCGAGGAAGCTGGAAGAATCTCTGTAGTGGAGAACGTTGGTGGTGGTCCATGCCTGAAGCCTAGAGAGCATTGGAAAAATGTTGTGTATCCTGCCCCATTTTCTGTCATTGTAGCTAAGGGTTCAACAGCTTCAGCAGCTAAGGGTTTTGGCATAGACAGCTATGCTTGAAATTGGGATGTGAGGGGTTAGGTATAAATTCAGTATTCTGTCCGAACTGAAATTTGTACTCTAGGTGAACATGTCCTAGTGAACATGGTTTTGGAACAAACCAGGATTTCTCAGAACCTGTATTGTTGGGTCAGCAGCTAGTGAGCCTAGGAACCTCAGTCAGACCTTCATACAGACAGAGACTTCCAGTACACTGCTGGGTCACTGACATAATTAACCTTGCAAAAATCTGGAGGGATTTTCAGTTTTGTAAGATCATATGTAAGCAAGATAAGATAAAGCAGAGGTCTGCAAACCCCGGGCTGGGGGCCAGATGCAGCTCTCGGAGAGCCTCTATCCAGCCCGCAGCAAGCCTCTGGTCCCCTATGAGCCTCTGGCCCTCCTGAGCTTGCTGGCACAGGCTGTACCCTCCAAGCTGTGCTCTGTTGTGTTCGGAGTGTACTCTGAGGGCCAGAGAGGCCACACACAGTCTCCCTGGCCCTCAGAATGCCTCCAGAAGGCCGAAAACCATCACTTCTTGGTTTTCCCAAAGATGTGAATGTCTGAAGGCCTGAGATAACTTTTTGAGGGTCAGGGAGGCTTCCTTCGGTGTTTCCTGTGATCTGCTGGTTCTGAGATATTTACTCCAGCACATTTGAGTAAGCTGCTTGTGGCATGGGGGAATGGCTGCCCATTAACGTGTGTGCTATATTTCTGTAGTGGTGCTTGGGGGAATCCTGCAACTTTCAGCCCATTCATTCATTCCAGTTCAGTCTCTAATGTATTTAAGTTTTATATGTTTGTTTATTTTTCCGGCCCTCAGCACCATGCCAGATATTTGATGTGGCCCTCTGGCTAAAAGGTTTGAAGACCTCTGGGATAAAGCATTGGATTCTTTAATTTGAAGTGAATTGCCAGCTTTTACTGGCGACCATTATAACGTAAGAATGAAGGTGTCACAAGATCCTGTATACATATTGATGTCCAGTTCAGGATATGGTCTTCAACTGTGGCTAATACCAGATTATTTGGTAGGTGCTGTTAGTAGGTGAAATGGAGAACTTGAACTGGCATTGCCCTTATGCTGATGCTGGAAAGTTGGTTAGGATTGCGCCCTCAGTCTGTTCTGATCCATTTGCGTTTAGATGCTGTAATTTTCTGTAGCTAAACTGGAACAGGCCATAGTGCAACATGTTGGCCGTAGTGCAATAACACCATTATTGCTGCTCTACTGCTCTTGGCTCAGTCTGCCTGAGGAGTTTGTGAAGACAACTTGCTTCTGTTTATTTGTTGATAAATAAATCAGTAGTGTCAATAATTGTAAATGTAATGTGATAATGTGAGGCAATTACCCCTGCTAATTGAGCAAGAGACACTTTTTCAAGTGGTGATCCCTTATTTTTAGCAAGGGGAGAGTAATTGTTTCTCTTCAGCCTTCCCCAGTGTCTTTTCTAGTGGATGTTGCTGGTGGTCTGCATTTTTTAAAGATTGTGAGCCCTTTTGGGAAAGGGAGCCATTTAACTTTATTATTATTATTATTTGCCTGTGAACCGCTTTGTGAACTTCGTGTTGAAAAGCGGTGTATACTGTAAATACTATTGATTGATTGATTGATTGAACAACATGAAGTATGCATTTTATACCAGTATTTTTTTACTTTTTCTGTAGATAGAGGTGGAAGAAAACTGTGATAATGAAATAAAAACAAATAACTACTTTCTGCACTTCTCATTTTTGTGTAAACAACCACCCTGAAATCTGCAAAAAAAAAAAAAAAAGCCCACCTCTTATTTGGTTTTTATTTATTATTTAATTGGGTGCATGTGTAATGACTGTGGCTGCATCTGCTGACACTATTCCACCTATATCAGTGGTTCCCAGCCTTTGGAAAACCAGTTTTCAGGAGGTTGTGAAGAGCTTGCGGCAGCCATTTTAAAAAGTTGGGCATCACCATCTTAGATACATTTTGGCTAAAGAGGCTTCCCCATTAAACTGCCAATTCCCCAATGGTCATGGCTATGAGGGAAATTAGCCTTCCTGTGGGCGCATATTGGTGTTTGCTTGTGAAGTCTCTCCCTGGTCTCTTTCCAAGTGGGCATATCACACCTTTCATGAGTGTGCCTAGGTGAGTCTCAGCACACAGGAAAGAGGAACACATAAATAGTCTGAAGACTGTCTAAAATTTGGCTTTACCACCTTGATCAGCAATGCCATAAAGAAGCCACAATGCATTCTGTGCAATGCTGTTCTCAGTGCTGAATCAATCACTGAACTCCAAACTCAAACGTCATTTACTCAGAACTTTCAAAAAAAGATGTGGCGTTCTTTCAACTGTCAAAAAGTGTGATTAATAATTCTCATTTACCCACGTGAAATCCCCTCCCCTACTCCATATGTCTACCCTTTGTTTATTTTGCTTTGAAAGTAAATAAAACGTATAAATTTTAAAAAGTGATTAAAAACAATCACTTCCTGCTTAATGATGTCACTTCCAGCCCTAGGCTTTAGGGTGACCACAATAGGTTGTCTTAACTGAAAAGAAGGTCCCGGTGCAAAATGGTTAGAAACCACGGATCTATATCAACTATTCAGTACATGTTTAAAGCAATTATAATGCAAATTTTGATTAAAAACACATAACACCACCAAAATCTGCAAAAAATAAAACGATTTTCTCCCACCTCTATCTGTAGAATACAGGCACGAGTCTGTACATTAGTGATGCATATAGGATGAGGATCAAAATAAAGGATAAGCTCTTGGGCAAAACAAAGGATAGGACAATAAAGAGATGTTAATGGTGTCTGCAAAAACCTGCCTGGAACAGCCTTGCAGAGAGTCTGTTTATACCACAGAGGCTCTGAAAGCAATCCATAGCCTGCAGTTGCAGCCAGCTAGTGTCTGTTTACACAAGAAAGAACAGGTTGTTTGAATAATGACAGGGATCTGAGAAGACGCACACCTGTATATTACGCTTTTTCATGTCAATAAGAGGACTCTCCTAGGTCTTGGAGGGATGTATTCTTAAAGAATGTTCTTAAAGAGGAGAATGATACATCAGAATCACCGTCTGAAGTACTGTAATCGTAACTTATATCCTGGCTAGAACTTAGGAAACCTGTAATTTCATCTTTTTTATCCTCTTTTTATCTTGCTCATTTTTCCCTATAAATTTTACAAACTTTAGCTATCACTGGTGTTAAGGAAAAAGGTAGCATGTCCATTTTGTCACTGATCTTAATTCCTTTCTTTGATGGTTTTTAAAAATGGATTCAAACAATTTAAAGACAATTTCTTACAGATTTTAGATGTTTGTTGCAACCTCATTAAAAAAAAAAAACTGCCTCAAATTGCAATTCACAATTATTGACAGTAATGGTATTTATCAACAAACCTTTTAGAACTTCTGGTTCTGTTGTACTATGGCCAATATGATCCTGCCTATTCCAGTTGGGCTACAGAAAGTTACTGCACCTGAATGTAAATGGATCAGAACAGAAAGAGAAAAGTAAATATGTGTTATCTCTCATATTTAATGAGTTCATCATCAAAAGTCTTGATCAGCAGACTCCAAACTGGAGACCGCTGCAATGGGGCCATTCACCCTCGGCACAAATAGCACTTTGCGTTGTTCCTCCAGGGATGGTGCGAAAGATCCCCTACTGTAATTCTCAGGGGTCTTTGCAGTCAGCTGCACATGTGC
This sequence comes from Lerista edwardsae, assembly GCA_029204185.1. Taxonomy (NCBI): domain Eukaryota; kingdom Metazoa; phylum Chordata; class Lepidosauria; order Squamata; family Scincidae; genus Lerista; species Lerista edwardsae. Next base: position 25,167 of record JAJKFI010037637.1, read on the forward strand.
GGAACGCCACGTGCACGACTTGCTGGGGTGGCAGACCCCAGAAGCTCCTGGTCGCAAAGTCCCCTGGGAGTTGTAGTAGGGGTCTTTTGTGCCTTCCCTGACAAAACACAAGCCTCTGCTCATGATGGGGAAGAAAAACAGGAGCACTGGATCTGGCCTGCAGGCCAGAGTTTGGAGCCCCCTGATCTTGGTGAAAGTCTTTTTTCATCATCCAAAATTGTATTGTATATCCCATGAAAGCTCATGAAAAGAGCTTTCAATCAATCAACAGGTACTTATATACCGCTTTTCAACACAAAGTTCACAAAACGGTTTACAGGCAAATAGTAATAATAAAGTTAAACGGCTCCCTGTGCCAAAAGGGCTCACAATCTAAAAAAAGGCAGACTGCCAGCAACAGCCACTAGAAAGACTGCACAGGGGTGAAGAGGGACAAGCTTTAAAACAAGACAACTCTCAACTCTTGATCTCAACTGTTGTCTGATGTACAGCTAGTTAAATAATCACTAGCATGACATTCTTTGATAAAACTTGGAAAATTTATAAAATTTTGAGAACTTTGAAAAGCTATTAAATTTCACATAACAAACATAGGCCACTGAAAAAATGTATTTTTACATTACACATAGGAGAAATTACACCAAATTTCATAAAAATCTAAGGAAGTCAGTTAGAAACAGTGTGATGATTTGACAAGGAAAGATCCTGTTCTGCTCTGTGCGGTCATGAAGCTTTGCTGCATGACATTCTCCCAGAAGCCACCTAAGGGGGTAGAGTCGCAAGTGGTGGATGCAACCAACATAATTTTGTACAATGGATCCTGTGCTCTTAAATTATGAGGTACGTCTCTGAAACCTAGGTCCAATGTACCTTGTGTTGGCAAAGAGTTGGCAAAGTGTGAATGAGGATGCAATCCTAAACTAGAGTTAGGCCGGCACAGTTAGGCCAGCAAAATTTGGCTGGAACAAGGGCCGCCATAAAGAGCGTTTGGACCACTCTCGGAGTCAGGGTGGAGTTTTGTACTTGTTTGGGGCTTCCTGCAGGATGCTGATGGATGTTATAGGTGCCTGAGGGTGCTTATTTTGCCCTGTTCTTTAGACATACTCTACACTGGCATTCCACATAGGTGATTGTGACATAAACAATTTGAAAGTAAGTTTCTAAAAGCAGTGCTACTCCTTTCTGATTACGTGCGTGTGGAGTGAAAACGGGGTTAAAGATGAAGCAAAAGTGCTCCTGCAGGTGCTCCTTCATAATTTCTGACACACTGAGCTGGACTTGCAAGACTTGCTCCACTACTGGAGTATATGATGAGAAATTCCAGTATGAGATCTTGAACAGCTGTTTCTACTTTACATGTGAATAGGAAGGGCTTCTGTTTAATTTCATGTGTATGTCTCTCTCTTTTAGTAATCGGGGAACATTGTATAAAAGATGAAACCAATTCATTGCATTTCTTCTGTTTTCTCTCCTCCCCTGCATTCAGTCTGGGATTTAACAGATGAGAGAAAATATACCCTGGAGGTTTTCATGGTCTTGACAAGAGGAAGTTGGCTGAAAGCTTGACTTTGATGAATGGTACATGGATGGAAGTTGTGGTGTGAGCATCTGGGCATCCTTGCATCTTGCAGCATTGGTCATAGAGGACCCTTTATCTTCTTTTGCAATATCCCCTCCAATCTCATCTTCCTGTTGGGGTTCTTGTTCTCTGGGAAGAGGAGTAGGGGGGCCATTCGAGACCTCTGGGATAGCCCCTCCTACTCCGGGAGGCAGAGCCGGTTCAAAGTTCGAGGCATCTCCCTGTAGAGGGCTTCCCAACCCAGTCCGGCTCTGCCTCCTTAAGGGACAGGTCGGTTCTGACTGGGCTCCAGAGAGCTCAGTGTGTTTGAGGCAAAGAAAAACTTTTTCTACCTTTCTTCCTATTTTCTTCGTCTTATTCTTCTTCTTCTTCTCACCCTCTGCTTCTTACTTGCCTTCTTCGTCTGTTTGTCTGTCTGGGGAGAAGGCAGAAGTTGAGGCACGGACGGTAAGGCCTTCAGCGTCGTCCGTTGCCTCAGCAGAGGACTCTAGCCCGCACGCGCGCGCTGCGCGAGGGCTAGAGAGGCGCGGGGAGGCCTGGTCGCTGGGGCTCCGTGCGGCTTCGGCCCGGAGCCTCGCCCGCCACCCCATAGCGCCGGGGACGCTTCCGCGCCCCAAGGGAGAGCTGCGGAGCGCCCAGAGCTTCTACGCCGCGGCGGCGTGAGGGTGAGAGGGCGGCACGCGCGCACCTAGGGAGCGAGCGCGCGCCGCCTGGGTCCCGCGCGGCTTAGGCCCGGGACTTTTCCTCCCCTTTGTTTTCGCGCGATCGCGCCCCCCTGGGAGGGCAGCGACGCGCCTACCTCCTGTTTGGCGGTGCAGAGAGACAGCGGCAGGCTCCCGCGCCGCGGAGAGATCGCCCGGCTGCCCGCCATCTTAGAGGCCTGGTTTCCCGCCTTTTTTCAACTCTGTGACTAAGGTAATGGCGGAGGGCCAGGAAGGGGGGGGGACGGCCTCCACTCGACTTCAGGAGGAGGGGGGATCCTCCCTGGGCTAAACGGGGGCTGCATTGGGCCAATTGGGATCGTCATCTTTCTCTCAGGCCCAATTTAATGAAATGTTTAAGGTGGCTATGCAGGCAGCAGGATTTGTTAAAGGGCCCGCTCATGGGGTGATCACGGGTACCCTTCCTCCAAGTAAAAGGGAGCCTGAGCCTAAACAGTGCCGCAAGGCAAAGCGCAAGCGTTCCCCTAGCCCCGTTTCCTTGTCTGATTCCGCCCTAACCCCTTCGTCCCAGTCGGGGGAGGAGCGTAAACATTCTCACAAGAGAAGCAAGAAGCGCCATCATAGACGTTTCAAGTCTTCTAAGAAGGCCCGAAAGCCCAAACGTGCAAGGGACATCTCGTCCTCGGAGTCCGACTCCCCATCCTCTTCCGACAGTTCTGGTAGGGAAGAGGGTCAGCTGTCCGAGGATTCAGATCAGGATGGGCAGGATCAAAAGGTGGACCGCCTTTTTCCGGCTGACCTCCTGCCCCGCATGCTCTCCAAGGCGGCTAAGGCTCTAAATCTTCAGTTGCCTCAGGACGAGGGTGTGAAGGCCTCTTCCAGCACTTTGTTTCCAAGAGGGCCCACGAAGCCTCTGGCCTCTCCATTTCCGGAGGAGTTCAAGGAGGCGTTGGAGACAGAATGGCAGGCTCCTGGATCCAGCAAGCATTTGTCCCGGGTTGTTAATAAGCTCTACACCCTGCCAGAGCAAGCCATGGCATCGTTGCAGGTTCCGTCGGTGGATTCTCCTGTGGCAGCTCTTTCCTCGTCGGCGGTCCTCCCTTCGGAAGGAGAGGGAGGGCCCAAGGACCCCTGCGACAAACGCGTCGAGGCGGCTTTGAAAAGAAATTTCCTCTTTTCGTCTGGTGCCTTCCGTGCTGCAGCTTCAAACTCCGTGATGGCACGGGCAGCCTTCCTATGGGCGGATGATTTGGCCAAGACTCCCAAGCTTCCTGCTCAGGTCAAGAGTGGACTGCGGAAAATTTCGCTTGCTGCCGCTTTCTCCGCAGATGCCTCCTTTGATGCCCTCCAGCTCAGCGCGCGGGCAATGTCCTCAAACGTCATAGCGCGCAGGAACGTTTGGCTGAGGCATTGGGACGTGGATGCATCATCGCAGGCACGTTTAGTTTCTGTTCCCTTCAGGGGTTCCAAGCTTTTCGGTGAGGCGTTGGACCAAGTATTGGTGGAGGACAAGGACAAGCGCAAGGTCCTTCCATCTTCTAGAAAGGAGGCCTCACGGAACAGGATCCAGTCCTTTCGTTCCTTTAAGACCGACGTCAGACCCAGGGACCGCAACAGGGCCAAGCCTAGATGGGACAAGCCGCGTTTCCAGGCCAAGACCCGACGATCTGGTCCCGGACCCGGTCCCTCCAAGCAATCCAAGGACAACAGGAATGCGTGACGCCATGCACAACGCATCCTCTCTAAGTATAGGAGGCCGTTTATCCGATTTTGCTCCTCGCTGGCTCGAGATATCCTCCGACGCTTGGATCACAGAGACTGTCACTCGGGGCTATGCCTTGGAGCTCATCCGCAAGCCTCGCAACCGCTTCTGGAAAGTGCCAGTGTCCAGGGATCCTCGGAAACATCTCCTCAAGCTCCAGGCCATTCGACACCTCCTCGACATCAAGGCGATAGAGCCAGTTCCCAGGGGCCAGAGGGGGACCGGGGTTTACTCGGTTCTTTTTCTGGTTCCAAAGAAGAACGGAACATGGAGAGCCATCCTAGACCTGAAGTGGCTAAACCGTCGGATGAAAAGGAGGAAGTTCAGGATGGAGTCGTGGAGATCCATCACAGCCGCCCTGGAGCAGGGGGATTTTATGGGATCTTTGGACTTGTCGGAGGCATACCTACATGTACCAATCCGCCCGAGCCACCGACGCTTCCTCCGGTTCTCCTACGGAAGGGAGCATTACCAGTATCGGGCCCTCCCGTTCGGCCTGTCGTCGGCCCCGAGGGTTTTCACCAAGCTACTCATCGCCCCGGTTGCCTTTTTGAGGCAGCAGGGGATCCAGGTGTATCCTTATCTCGACGACATCTTGGTGAAAGCTCCATCGGCCCGGCAGGCCACGCGAGATATACAGAGGACCTCAAGTCTTCTCAGGGAGCTGGGCTTCGTGATAAATTTGGAGAAGAGTGCCCTGGATCCGTCTCAGGAGATAGAGCACTTGGGTCTACTCATCAATACAAAAACCTTCAGGGCAGCTATATCTCCGGAACGCAGAGCAGCGCTCTGCGACGTCCTACAGACTCTCCTTGTGTCTCGGTCCCAGGATCTCATGCAGCTAGCTTCCCTTCTGGGGTTGCTGGTTTCTTGCCAGGACCTAGTGGATTGGGCCCGTCTTCATATGCGTTCCCTTCAACGGTTCCTCTTACCCTTCCAGCGTCAGATAGAGCGGCAGCAACACCGTCAGCTGACCATTCCTCAAGATTTGAAGCAGGAGCTTTCATGGTGGCTGGAGGAGGATCGATTGGTCCAGGGAGTGAGTCTCGCCCTTCCCCACAGGTTGGTGCTTACCACCGACGCCAGTCTTTCGGGTTGGGGAGCTCACATGCAGGGTGCTCTAGCCCAGGGCACGTGGTCTCCGGAGGAGGCCCTGTTCAGCATCAATCTCTTGGAGTTGCGTGCGATCCGGCTGGCGCTCCTTCATTTTCAACACCTGGTCCAGGGCGCCCATGTCTTGGTGAGGACCGACAATATATCCGCCAAGGCGTACATCAACAGGCAGGGTGGCACGAGGTCGAGCTCCTTACACCAGGAAGCGGTGGTCCTGCTACAGTGGGCAGAGAGCAACCTGGCTTCGTTGAAGGCAGAACATCTGGCCAGGGTCCAGAACGTCTCAGCGGACTGGCTGAGCAGGAAGACACTCAGGGAGTCCGAATGGCAGCTTCATCCGGAAGTCTTCCTGGCAGTGGCTCAAAGGTTCGGAGATCCAATCATCGACCTCTTCGCCTCTCATGTAAACAACCAGCTCCCCAGGTTCTACGCAAGATTTCCGGAGCCCCTAGCGGAGGGAGTGGACGCCCTGTTGGAGACCTGGCCGCAGGGTCTGTTGTATGCCTTTCCCCCCATAGCCCTCATTCCCCTCCTCCTGCGCAGGCTTCGCTCCATGGAGGCCGACATGGTCCTGATAGCACCACGCTGGCCCCGGCGACCGTGGTTCCCAGATCTGGTAAGGATGTCGGTCAGGGACCCGTGGCCTCTCCCAGAGCGGGTGGACCTTCTCAGGCAGGGGCCGTTGTTGCACCCACGGCCACAATTCTACCACCTCACTGCCTGGAGGTTGAGAGGGAGGCCCTAAGTAAACATGGGTATTCCGAGGGGATTCTTAGGACCCTGTTGGCTTCCAGAAAGGGTTCCACCAAGAGGGTATATAATCTGACCTGGAGAAAGTTTGCTTTCTGGTGCAGGGGCAAGGGGTACCCCGAATTAAAACCAAAAATTAGGCATATTCTAGAATTTTTGCAGGAGGGTTTGGATAAGGGCTTGGCCACCAATACCCTAAAGCGCCAGGTGGCCACTTTAAACAGCATTCTGGGGGCTGGAAAGGGTAGGAGGATCTCATCCCACCCCCATATTAAGAGATTTCTGAGGGGTGTAGCCTTGATTAACCCCCCTGTGGTACATCGTTTCCCTTCCTGGAATCTGAACTTAGTTTTAAATGCTCTGACGGGATCTGCATTTGAACCCCTGGCAACAGTTTCCCTTAGAATGCTGACGCTCAAAGTACTCTTTCTGGTAGCAGTGACATCAGCCCGGAGGGTGTCTGAGCTTGGTTCATTATCCATCAACTCGAACCTGTGCATTTTTCATAGGGACAGAGTGGTCCTCAGGCCCGATCCGGGTTTCATTCCCAAGATAAATTCTATGTTCCATAGGGCACAAGACATTGTGTTGCCATCCTTTTGCCCAGAGCCCAAGCATAGGATGGAAAAAAATTTGGCACACGCTGGATGTGAGACGTGCGCTCAGGTTTTATATCGAGCGCACCAAATCTTTTAGGAAAACGGAGGCTCTCTTCGTTAGTTTTAGAGGAGCCTCTATGGGCAAGCGGGCATCTGTGTCCGCGTTGTCAAGGTGGATCAGGCAAGCCATAGGCGAGGCTTACTCTGCCTGTGGGAAGGCTGCACCGGAGGGCATTACAGCCCACTCAGTGAGGGGTGCGGCGGCGTCCGCAGCCTTCGACGGGGCGCAGTCCCTGGTGGAGATCTGCAGAGCGGCCACCTGGTCCTCGGTTCACACCTTTACGAGGCACTACAAGGTGGACCTTGCAGCTTCCGCAGAGGCCAAGTTTGGTAGGCGGGTGCTGCAACACGTGGTCGGGGTCTAGGCGGCTTCTTCGCCTGGTCCCGCCCTCTTGTGAACTGCTCTGGTAGATCCCAGAGGTCTCGAATGGCCCCCCTACTCCTCTTCCCAGAGAAAAACAGAATTTCTTACCTGAGAATTCCTGTTCTGGGATGAGGAGAGGGGGGCCATTCGACCCACCTCTCACCAGGCTCAGATTTTTGGTAGGATCCTACAGGTTTGGGGGCGTTTCTTGTTGTTCATTTCCCCTCCCACCTGTTTGTCCACCTGTTATTCTGCTGTCTGGTTTTCTCACCCCCGTTGGGGTCTGTTAGTGTCTTCTCTAGTGTTTTCTAGTTGGGGGTTTTCTTGTTCCTGCTCGTTATTCCGAACTGGGTTGGGAAGCCCTCTACAGGGAGATGCCTCGAACTTTGAACCGGCTCTGCCTCCCGGAGTAGGAGGGGCTATCCCAGAGGTCTCGAATGGCCCCCCTCTCCTCATCCCAGAACAGGAATTCTCAGGTAAGAAATTCTGTTTTTTACATTGACAAAGGCCCTGTTCTAGGAATGGCAGACATGGGGTGTACAGTATGTGTAATAGACAGACATGAATGCTTGGCTTGCTAAATGCCAAAAGACTTGTTCTTTCCTGATGTGTACCATGAGAAGGAGAATGTTGGTACCAGAAATGCAAAGGCAGAATAATTGAGTTGAACGTATGAGAGGCTGCTGGTTGATGCTCCCAAATGCCTTTTTTAATAAACTGAAACAATTTTGTTTCAGAATACACTGATGCTTACATTTACTGTATTGTGAACTGAAGCCATAATTGTCATGTTATCATTTCCCACTGTTGTTCCCTTGCTCCCTCTGTTCAGTGCAAACCTATTTCTCTGAGGTTTCATCTGTATGCTTTTTCATGTCTTTTATTATATTACATTCCCCTCCCCCCTGCAATGTCTGGAAAATCCCCCTTCTCCAGTAGTTCCAGGCAGGGTCAGAGTGGTACATCTGGGAAGCTCCTCCCTCTCGAATAGGCAGAGCAGATGACAGAACTTGCTGAGGGGGAGGGGGAGCTCCCAGAATCCCCAGTTCTGGCCTTGCCTCTTGCCAGAGCAGGTCATTTTTCTGTGAGCTCCAGAGAGCTCACTTAAAAAAAAGACATGTTTTTGATTTAAAAATAAGAAAGAAAGAGAAGAACAAAGACCCACTAGCCCTTTCAGGGCTCTGGAGGTGAGCCCACATACTTTTTTTACCTCAGACGGGCATCTCTATTCAGTGTCACTAGGCCCAAACTTGGACGTGCCATTTTGGGATGCCATTTTGTTTCGGCACGAAGAAGCTTCAGAGCTGCTCCCCGACCTCTGCATTCGGCATGGGCCAAAGACGGGCGACAAGGGGCACAACAGGCATGCTAGCAGCCCGACCCCCTCACTCAGCCTTGGGGCGGGGAGAGGGCAAGTGCCGGTGAGCCTAAGCGGCTTTGCATGAGCTCCGACCTCCGTTGCCAGCCTTGGAACGGAGATGGCAGCCTCTTCACAGCGCAGCAACACTGTTTTCAGCTGAGGGGGAACGGAGAGACTCTGCCACAGCGGTGAGTATCCCAATATGGCAAGCCCCAGCAGCACCTCGAAGATGCCCAGGCCCCTGCTCAGGAAGCCATTTCATGGTTTCTGCAGCCATGAACAAAGGCCTTGGGGGTCTCCACAGATGTGTCAGTCAAGGCACAGGAGGACTTTCAGCCCTTACCTGGCCCGTCTCAGCCCTCTACTAGCCAGCGCAAAGAGCCTCTGCCAGAATAACCCAGTGGGTCAGGTCTCTCAGTGGGGACAGCTTAGACTTAATCCCTCCAGCCCAGCACTCCAGATGGGAGCCTACTTGGTCAGACACCCCCTGACTGGCTTTTCGAAGCCCAGACACAGTGCTGACCTCATGCACAACTTGTAGGCACCATTTTATTTTGGTGCAGAAGAGCGCCATTTTTTCCCACCTGACCTCAGAGCTCGGCCCGGGCCAGAGACAGGTTGATAGAAGCCATACAACCATAGGCGCCGTTTTGCCTGACCCCCTCACTCAGCCTGAAGCAGGGAGAGGGTGACAAATGCGGCATGCCGACTGCTTTCACCCCACTTTATTTAACCATCCTAAGTGACGCAGCCAGCAGAGCAAGCCCGGGTCCCCTCACTCAACCTGAGGTGGGAAGAGGCTGACGGACACATCAGGTTGCTCACATCAGCTCCGACCTCTGTTTTCTGCCAGGGACGGGGACGGCAGCCCAAGCGCACAGCTTCTTTCAGCACCGCATGGGTAAGTGAGAGATTGCCATGGTGAGTCCCGACAGAGGCCCCAATGAGATATAGGCCCCAATCGGAGAGCCCTTGCCCGCACTCCCATAAGCCAATACTGAGGCCACATTACAGCGCATGATGATAGGCACCCTGAGTTCTGCCCTGGGGGGTGTCCAGCTCACCCCCTGCACACCTCCAGCTCATTGGACGAGACAGGTGAGCTACAAACATACCACACTGCTCCCAAACTCCCCCCACACTGGGCTTGAGACGGCGAGTTGAAGGGCTAGTGAAATCGCCCATCATCAGCGTCCCAACCTCACCGTCCGCTGAGGGTTGCAGACAGTGCCAGACCCCTGAGTAGTAGCCTAAGAAAGGGGTCTGATGGCTGGCACTGCTCACAACCTCCCCCCTTGCTGGGGTGGAGCAGTTGAGCTGAGGGGCTATAACGAAGGACATCTCAGTGGTGACAAGCACCATAGCTCCTTTTCGTAGCAGCAAACAAACAAAAACAACAACACCTTGGTGAGTCAGGCAATTAACCTTCTTGCTTTAATTTGGGGCACTCTGTCAGATATGTCAAATCTTTGGGAGGATTCAGTTTTGGCGGGAATCACCTGTGCTGCCAGCTGACCTTCCCTTCAGTTAAGGGACATTTGGCAGTGCTCCCAATCTCCCTCCCTGTCCCCAGGTTTCCCCCACAGGCCCCTCAGCCTATTGTGCTTTAAAATGGCTTCTGGCTTCTGCTGTACAGCAGAGTGGAGTTGCCATGGTAATGGCTTCACAGTACTCCACAAGGGGTCTCCCTCTAGTAAGGGGAATTGGCTCCTGCAAACAGATACTTCAGGCCCTCAGCCTCAAGCAAGGAGGGCAAGTTATTGGGGGAGGTGCCTGTTAATGCAGATAATCACCTCAAAAGGCTGTTCCCTGTAGAGTTTTTTTCCCAGGCTGTTGTCCAAGTCAATTCGGTCTCTAATTCTCACCACAGAGACTGAGGCAGCTTCATCTTCTACCACTCTAACAGGGCTAGGGCCCAAGTGTTTTTTTCCTCAGGGCCCTGTCAAGCCAGCTGAGGTCCGTTTCTTGAGGTTTTTAAATCAATTATGGATGTGGAGTGAGTGACACCGATGCACACCTAGACTGCTCGGTAAGCTGCACACATTGCAAACCCTGAAGGTTCCCATGGTAGATGCTCCCAGGTGCTGCCTTATCCTTGCACACGATCATTCCCTTCAAGAGGGAAGGAGGCCCAGAGACCCATGTTATAAGAGTGGCACTCAAATAATGTTCTTACACTTCAGAGAGTGTCAAGTGGGATAAATATGGTATGACACACAGCCACTTCAGTTTTTTTCCCCAGCTCAACAGGAAATACTGCAAATTTTCCCTGTTCCTCAGGATGTTGGATTATTGATTGAGGAAAAAATGGGCTGATCCTTACATCTTTGAGTGGGCCAGTAAATTTTACACCTTAGCCAAGGAAGATATGCAGCAGCTAAAGCTGCCCTTAATAGATGACCCAGTAGCAGCCCTTGGGGTCACCCTCTGTCCTCCCTTCTGATAGTGAGGGTCTTCCCAAGGATCCAGTAGATCAAAAGATCAACATGGCATTGAGAAAGACGTTAGAGGCTTCAGCTGCTCACTTGAGAGCAACTGCTGCTACTTCGCTATTCACAAGGGCATCTATTTTGTGGATTTAGAAGGTAATGGACCATTAGAAAATTCCACATCAATCAAGAAAGGATCACAGAAAGTTTTCTTCTGCAGCTTCCTTTGTGACTGATGCCACTGTGGATTCTATTCACTTCATTGCTAGGGCCGTGGCAGCAGGTTTAGCTGTGCGCCAAAGCACCTGGTTACGCAATTGGGACATAGAGATTGCTTCCCATTCTAAGGAGGTTGGTGTCCCCTTTAAAGAGGGAGAATTTCTTGGAGAGGGCCTAATTCCTTTCTTCAAGCCATAAGATGGGGAGACTACCTAGCTTTGCTAGACCTCCAAGAAACTTATCTCCGATTCAGGTTTTCCTCGGCAAGAAGAGCCATCACCCAGGTGCTAGTAGTATTGACAGCCCATTTGAGGTCTCAGGGCGTTACAGCCCTTTTCCCTACAGGGACAATATTCTCCTGAGAGCAAGGTCTCTAGAAATAGGGAGAATCTTCTGACTAGACATCAATTGCCTGAGACTCCATGGTTTAATCATCAACTTAGAGTTGCCTTTTCTGTTTCAGACTATCAAACGTTTGGAGCAGTGTTAACCACCAGACAGTGTATTGTTTTCTTGTCCCAGGAGAGGCGCTCCAGGGTACATGAGAACATAAGCCTGTTGGAATAACTAGGCTATTCAGAGGCAGTCCTGTCCACACTCCTCTCAGACAGAAGGAGGACATTGAACAGGGTCAACAACAACACTTGGAAATAAAAGTCTTTAAGACCTGGTGTCTGGGTAAGCAAATCAACCGTAATCGCCCCAGAGTATGGCATTTGCTGGAGTTTCTCCAGTCAGGATTAGACAAGGGCCTGAGCATGACTACGCTAGGGTCAGGTTTCTACCATAACATCAACATTGGGTTTCCCTAGAGGTGTGTGTTATCCTCTCACCCCCATATTAAAATATTTTTAAAGGGGGTGGTTCTTTTAAGTCCCCCCCCCAGTTCCAAGGGCCCCCACATGGGATCTGACCCTGGTTCTTAAGGCCCTTGCCTCCTTTTGAGCTGATGGCCACCTGTCAAGGAGCTCTCTTTAAAACTGTTCCCCCCTCCCCGGTTGGTATCACCTCAGCCAGAAGAGTTTCTGAGATGGCAGCCCTGTCGGTGGCCAAAGAGCTCTGCAGGTTTCAGGAGGACAGGGCCCATGGAGGTATAATAGCTGGAGAAGCCCTGGAAGTCCATTCTTGAAGCCCTCGACTTACAAAAATGGCTGACTCAGATCAGCGCCGCGAACGATGAGGATTGCCGCCGGAGGGGCTCTCTCGCTCGCACGGCGCGCGTGTAAAAGTTAATTTCAACGTCTTTAAGCATGCCTGCGTGTTCTGCATACGGGTGTGCGAATCGCTGGACGAAAAATGGGATTTAATTTCCGCGGAAAGATTCATGTATTCACATTACATCGGCTCAATAAAACGACCGGTAATATTTTTGAAATTCTGAACATTAACAGACATTTTTTTAATGAGGCATGGCCGTTTTATTTTTGCTTGTGTAGATTTCAAAAAATAAGTCTGTCAAAACAGTGCAATCTGAGTTAAAATAGACAGCATTTCGTCCGGTGTGTTCAGTAATGTAATTCTGCGAAATTAAACCTTGGAATTGCATATTAACTCATAATATGGTTACCACTGGTGTTTCTCCACGATCACACGTTGTTATTTTGGTAAGTTTTTTACTTCAGGAGTAAACGATTCAGCCCTAAACATCACGCGAAAACCCATTTGAAATGCTTGGAATGAGCAATGTTTTGTACTTACCAACATGGCCGCTAAACCCGCCCACTCGCTTCAATTCTTCCCTATGACTTGTTAAGGGAGGGCCACCCGTTGACAGGGCAACATTGAGGTTGGGCCCAACTTTCTTACCAAAAGTTAACTCACTCTTTCATAGAACAGAGGAGGTGGTGTTACCCTCTTTCTGCCCCAATCCCAGTCACTCTAGGGAGAGGGATTAACATGCATCGGATATCCAGAGAGCTCTTAGTTTCTACATCTCCCGACAGCCTCTTTCAGAAAATCTGAGGCTCTGTTTGTACAGTACAGGAATGCCAAACGGGGACAAAGAGTATCCCCATCTACACTGTCTTGTTGGGTACGGGATGCCATCGGACCAGCGTATAGAGCCAGGGGTATAGAGCGTATAGAGCCTCGACAGCCTTTAAGGCTTTTCCTTCTATGGAAGCTATATGCAGAGCAGTAACATGGAATTCCACACACACCTTAATCCGCCACTACAAGATAGACAGCTTTGCAGCCAGGGATTCAGCTTTTGCCAGACGGGTCCTGCAGAGCATGGTTTGGGATGCCTCAGTTTAATCCCACCCTATTAATTTTTTATTTTGTGGGTACGGCTTGGGTACGTCCCAGATGTACTATGCTGACCTTGCCTGGAACTACTGGAGAACGGGAACGTTTGTACTTACCTGTGAACTTTCTCAGTACTTGTACTTTCTCAGTAGTTCCAGGCAGGGTCAGCGTCCCGCCCACAGGATTCTGAGGCATCCTTAAGTTTTTTCTGTAGGAAGTTGTTGCCTGTGTAACCACAGGGCTAGCACAGAGTCATGTGGCGAGGAAGTGGGCTGCGGCCTGTCACTCAGCCTCATCACAGAATGCAGCCTGTTGTGGGCTGTAAGGAAAGGGAGAATATCTGGTGAGGATTTCACGAAGTGCCAAGAATCCAGCGATGAGGAGGGAGACACAGAGGCTTTAACCGAACTGGGGATTCTGGGAGCTCTCCCTCCCTCTCAGCAAGTCTTCTGTCATCTGACTTGCCTATTTGAGAGGGAGGAGCTTCCCAGATGTACTGCGCTGACCCTGCCTGGGTCAGCTGACCCTACTGAGAAGGGGAGTTCACAAGTAAGTACAAACCTTCCCGTTTTCTGTTTTCTTCCTCCTCTACACCCCAAAATCCCTTTCCTGTTTGTCTTGCTGTCTGCTACCATTTAGTGTCTCATCCTCATGACTATCTTAATCTGTGAAGTATGGAAAGCCATAAAGGTAAGGACAAGCAGCTTTTAGTTATGTGAAAGAGAAATTGAAGTCCTGCACCACTATCATTGCTTGCTCCCTCTTGTGCAGTAAGCAGGCTTTGCTTCATATTCAGTGCAGTGTATATGCTAAGGCATTAGTGCTAAATGTTCTTAGCGTGCTTGTACTGAAAATACTGTGTAAAGTGTGTCCCTTTTTACATTCACTAAGTGTCAAACAAGCATTTGCATTGTGGTGAATTATGTTCTGCTTTGCTTCCAAAAGCTTGCTTACACAAACAGCAATTTAATGAAGGCTTTTTAGAGAGAGACCAGTGGGATCTGAGTTGTAGCCCTGCCAGACCACTGCACAGACATTAGGTTCCTAAGAATTTTGCCTTTACTCTTTGCCAAGATATATATGCACAGCGACCCACCCAGCTCTGGTCTGAAGTCACTATGGAGAATTGGCTTGATCCTGCTTGGTTGACTAGTAGGAGCAGCCATTGCTGTGAGCCTCTGTGATTTGTTTTCATCCCACTTTTGTTATTGGGGATTGTTGGGACAGCAGTGTGGATTCTAACTCTTCTCCTCAAAATATCTTAGAAAGCAAGTATCTTTACTGTGTTTTGTGAAACCTCCCCAGTTAAGTAAAAGACAAGTATATTTCCTCTTCACTACTGGCTTGGGAGGAATTAACTAAAATAAATTCACTTGAGCCATTGGTTTCAGCTACGGTACATGATACATTTGAACACTGAAAAAAAAATTAAACTAAATATGACATTGATCTACAAGGTGTAGAAAAGTAGTAGGCCTCATAGCCTTAGGAGAACTGCATTTTTCTTTAAAATGTTCAGTCCAGAACATTTTAGTCATTGGGCTGAAGATTCTGTGTATGTAATGTTAGAGTCTTGTTAGGAATATAAGAAGAATGTGGCTGGATTAGACTAAAGTTATGTCTAGTCATTGTCTTGCTTCCTGTAGGCAGATGCCTCTGGAAAACCCACTAGCAGGATACTGAGGCAACAACCTGCCACCTACTGTAATCTCCTGCGAACTGGCATTCAGTGGCATACCACTTCCAACACATCCTGGCTGATAGCTGCTAATAGATCTTTTTCCTTTGAATTTGTCGAATTCCCTGGTAAAACCATCACTTCATCTTGTAGCAGTGAGTTCCATAATTCAGTGTTTCTCAAACTATGGGTTGGGACCCATTTGGTGGGTTGCGACCTGATGTCATGTAGGTGGCAGAAAGCTGGGAACAGCCATCTTGGAAGCTGCAGACCTTACTCTTGCTATATTCCTTTTGTGAATAATTATTTGAATTATCAAAGGAGGTTTTTTAAAAAATTGTTTTTAGTTCAGTGCTTTTCCATAATATTTTGTCCTAATCTTGGTTTCTGTCAGGGATGTTTCATGGTTGTGAAATTGCTGCAGTCAAAAGACGGCAAATTTGCATTCCAGGAGTGTCATTTGATTACATCATGATGATGGCACTTCCTGCTTGGTGATGTCATTTCCGGCTATGATATAACTTCCCGTGGATCCCGACAGGAGTACCGTTCTAAAAAGTGGGTCTTGGTGCAAAATGGTTGAAAACCCCTGCCTTAATGTATAGTGCATGGTGTGAAAAAAGTATTGTGTTTCATGCCAATCCATATCAATGGGTAGGATTATGAGACTATCAATATTATGAAAGATAACATTATCTCATGCATAATTTTATTAAACTACTTCATACCTTTAAAAGATTTTTATTACTGCTTTTTTCTATTTTAGTTGTATTTTTCTAAACTACAAAGCCTCAAATTCAGCCTTTCCTTGCAGAGAAGATGCTTCAATCCTGTGATTATTTGGATTGCTTTTTTCTGCCCTTTTTCTAGCCCCATGATATCCTCTTTTGAGATGGAATAACCAGTGTTCCAAATGCTGCCGCATATATTTGTATAAAGGCATTACAATGCTGGTTGTTTTATTTTCAGTCCCTTTTCCCTATGATCCCTATCATGGAATTTGCCTCAATTACTGCCACAATCCTGAAGGATGTGCATTTTGGAGGTGTGGGGAGGCCCATGGAGGGGTCTGCAGGCTCCCCGCACCCCCCGGAGTGCCAGTGCAACCACCACATGGCTTGTGCTGCTGCCTTTGTGGCTGACACCATAGTGGACGTCTGAATATGATGGTATTGAAGGCAGGTCTTCTGAGGAGGGAGGTGTCTGATGAAGATGATCAGGGTCAGGACCAGCTAGGAGTGTTCTGTTCTATCCTGAACAATTTCAAAAGCTGTTCAGCAGGTTATCAGAACTTTAGAATTGCAGAAGCAACAGCCCCCTGAGATGCCTCCTGAATCCCAACCCTCTACCAGTCACTGGGGGGCCTCTTCAGTTTTTCTGAACTCTCAGGAGACCTTGCAGGGATTCCCCCTTCCACCCTTTTTTAAGAAGTGGGCTAATCCTTCTAAGGCCAAAGATTCTAGTCAACAGCCTAGGTTCTACAGAGTGGCAAAAGAGGACATGTACTGGTTTAAGCTTCCTCTGGTAAATGCACAGGCATGCTGCTCTGGGCTCTCCATCTGTACACTCCAGATTGTGAGAGTATGCCCAAGGATCCTATAGACAAGAGAATAGAGACAGTGGCCAGAAGACACTTTGAGGCTCTCTCAGGGCTTCTGTGGCCTCATCTTTATGCTCCAGGACCTTAGTCAGAAAAATGCTGCATCCTTAGCACTAACACCAGCTTTCCCCAAAGGCCCATTCTGAACTTAAAACACATGGCTTCTTCTGCTGCCTTTGTGGCTGACCCCACAGTGGACGCTGTTCAACTTCAGTGAGGGCCATGGCTTCTGAGGTAGCAGTTTGGAGATGTCTGTGGCTACGCAACTGGGATGTGGACCCAGCTTCTCATAGCATAGCATTGCCAGTTCAGGAAACCAAGGTTTGGGGAGAGGTTCTGCACCTTCTCCTGGTTGAAACCAAGGGGAAGTGAATGTTACCCACTAAAGATTGAGCAAGTAAACCTGGCTTCAAGTCCCAGCAGTGTTCCTTTCGTGGCCAACATCAGCAATCCTCTCAAGGTTCCGCAGGCTACCACAAGGGGCAGCAACCAGTCTGGCAGCCCAGAAAGCCAACTTTCAAACCACATTCCCAGCAGTCCCAGCATTTTCCCAACAAGTCAGGAAAGCAGCAATGACTGCCAATACTTTACTGATGGTCCAGTGGGGGTAAGACTTCAATTTTTTGCGGACAGGTGGAACCCAGACCGCTGGGTTGGGGACACTGTGTGGCTGGGATACTCCCTGGAGCTCCATGTGATACCAAGGCTTGCAGGCCAAATTGCAGCCTGACGCACTCTAAAACTCTCAAAGTGATTCAGCATCTGCTTCAGATCAGGACCATAGAACTGGTTCCAGTGGATCAAAGGGGCTCGGGGTTTATTCTCACCTATTCATGATTCCCAAGAGGTCAGGAGGCACCAAAGCCATTCTAGACCTGAAGTGCTCAATCGGTGGATGTGGCAGCAGCAATTCAAGATGGAGTCTTTGAGGTCCATTCTTCTCACCATTTGAAGGAACAATTTCCTTTTGTCGCTGGATTTACATGCCAAGTTTGCCTGCCCACCAACGTTTTCTCTGCTTCTGCTGCAATGGCAACCACTATCAGTACAGGGCATTCCAATATGGGTTTTCGTCAGCTCCAAGAGTGTTCACAAAAGTGCCTGGTTATCCTGATAATTTACCTGCACACTTACGGGATTGCGACCTGGATGACATTCCCTTGAGGGCTTCAGCTCCAGAGCTAGCCTTTCAACATCTCGACATTGTGTGAGGCATCATGACTTCCTGATCAATTTGGGGAAGAGCCACCTCATTCCATCCCAGAACATAGAGCATCTGGGGACACTTATAGACACCTGAACATTTAGAGCATATTCCAGGCCTGGACTATGGGATTGCAGAGTCAGGAGCCGGTCAATCAGGTGCAGTGGCAACCCCATCCACAGATTTTCCAGACGTAAAAATTCGGGGAAAAACAGAATGTACGGTCCTTTGACATTAGACCTATTCGCAAGTCACCAGAACACCCAGCTTCTGAGATTCTTTTCAGGGGGTCACTGCCCAAAGACAGAGGGGGGTAGATGCTCTATACCTTTAGTGGCCAAAAGGGGATTCTGTACACATTTCCTCTGATCAGACATTCCCATAGTCTTAAAAAAAGATATGTCTAGAGAAGGCACAAATTCTCCTAATAGCACCTCATTGGCCAAGGGACCCATAGTTCACAGATCTAAAGGAGCTCGCTCTCAGTTCTCCACTTTCTTCTTCCAGTGAGACTGGACTGCTTGATTCAGGGGCCCATTGTTTACACACAGGGTGCAATCCTAACCTGACGTTAGGCCGGCACAGTTAGGCCAGCAAAGTTTGGCCGGCACAAGGGCAACCGTGAAATATGTTTGGACAACTCTGAGTCAGGGAGGTTGGCGCACAGCTGTGGTCCAAACATACTTTACGGTGTCCCTTGTGCCGGCCAAACTTTGCTGGCCTAATTGTGCCAGCCTAACTCCAGGTTAGAATTGCAATCTCATCTCGCAGTTTGGAGGTTGAATGCAAAAGACTTAACAAGCTAGGGTACTCTCAACCTGTCCTTAGAATATTGTTGGCTGGTAGGCAGGCCTCTATGAACAGGGTTTACACCTGGAGGGTGTTCAGGGATGGCGTTCTTGCCAGGGGAAGAATCTGGAGAAAATAAAGATTAGAGATGAATTAGAATTTCTGCAAGCTGGTCATAGTTTAGTGACCTTAACCAGCATATCGCTGGTTTCCGCTATATCCTCAATTTTAGGCTACTCGAAGCGTTCACAAGTGGCTTCTCATCCTCATGTTAAGAAATTCAGTGGGCTGCATCATTAACAAATCCTCCTCTGGAAATAAATCTTTCCTACCTTGGATTAGGAACTAGAGAGCAAATTGCCAACATTCGCTGGATCATGGAGAAAGCAAGAGAGTTTCAGAAAAACATCTACCTCTGCTTCATTGACTATGCTAAAGCCTTTGATTGTGTGGATCACAACAAACTGTGGCAAGTTCTTGAAGAGATGGGAGTACCAGACCACCTTATCTGCCTTCTGAGAAACCTGTATGCGGGTCAGGAAGCAACAGTTAGAACTGGACGTGGAACAACCGACTGGTTTCAAATTGGGAAAGGAGTACGACAAGGCTGTATACTGTCACCCTGCTTATTTAACTTATATGCAGAGTACATC
This sequence comes from Lerista edwardsae, assembly GCA_029204185.1. Taxonomy (NCBI): domain Eukaryota; kingdom Metazoa; phylum Chordata; class Lepidosauria; order Squamata; family Scincidae; genus Lerista; species Lerista edwardsae. Next base: position 44,235 of record JAJKFI010037637.1, read on the forward strand.
ATGAGGAAGGCAGGGCTGGATGATTCACAAGCTGGAATCAAGATTGCTGGGAGAAATATCAACAACCTCAGATATGCAGACGACACCACTCTAATGGCAGAAAGTAAGGAAGACTTAAAGAACCTTCTGATGAGGGTGAAAGAGAAAAGTGCCAAAACTGGCTTGAAGCTCAACATTAAAAAAAACTAAGATCTTGGCAACCACTCCCATCACTTCCTGGCAAATAGAAGGGGAAGAAATGGAAGCAGTGACAGACTATCTTCCTGGGCTCCAAGATCACCGTAGATGGTGACTGCAGCCATGAAATTGAAAGACGTTTACTTCTTGGGAGGAAAGCTATGGCGAACCTAGACAACTTAATAAAAAGCCGAGACATCACCCTGCCAACAAAGGTTCGCCTAGTCAAAGCTATGGTTTTCCCAGTAGCAATGTATGGCTGTGAGAGCTGGACCATACGAAAGGCAGAGCGCCGAAGAATAGATGCTTTTGAATTGTGGTGTTGGAGAAGACTCTTGAGAGTCCCCTGGACTGCAAGGAGATCCAATCGGTCAGTCCTCCAGGAAGTCAAGCCTGATTGCTCCCTGGAAGGACAAATCCTGAAGCTGAAGCTCAAGTACTTTGGCCACCTCGTGAGAAGAGAGGACTCTTTAGAAAAGACCCTCATGCTGGGAAAGATTGAAGGCAAAAGGAGAAGAGGGCGGCAGAGGATGAGATGGTTAGAGAGTGTCACCGAAGCAATGAACATGAAATTGGGTGAACTCCGGAAGCTAGTGGAGGACAGGGAGGCCTGGCGTGCTGTGGTCCATGGGGTCGTGAAGAGTTGGACACGACTTTGCGACTGAACAACAACAACAACCTGGGATTTAACTTTGGTCCTTAAGGCTCTGACCAGGCTACCTTTCGAGCCTATAATTACTACTTTATGGATTTTGACCTTAAAGACAGCTTTTCTGGTGGGTATAACATCTGAGAAGGGTTTCTGAAGCAGCAGCTTTATCTGCGGCTAGGGAGCTGTGCCATTTTCATGAAGATGGGGTAATGCTCTGTCTTTCCTATGTAAAAACACCATTTTTTTTACACCGCAGGAAGTGGTCTTACTATCTTTCTGTTCCAGTCTACATCATCCCAGAGAGAGGGACTGGCCCACCTTGGATGTGTGCAGGGTAGTGAAGGAAGACTACCATTAGGAAAACTGAGGCTTGATATAAACCTAGAAAACATATTTTTCTAGGTTTCATATAAACCTAGAAAACAAGGTCTTAAGGTTTCTCTATCCTCCATTGCTAGGTTGTTAAGGGAGGTGATCATGGAGGCATATAAAGCATGGGGAGTAGATCCCCCCTGTTGGGATTGTGGTGCATTCTTTGCGGGGGGGGAGTGTAACTTCAGCAGCCTTTAAGGCCTGTCCCTCCTTTGAGGTGGTCTATAGGGCTGCCTATAGTACTCCACACATTTTTATAAAACATTATAAGGTGGATTCCTTTGCCTCCAAGGAGGTTGTTTTTGCTAGCCGTGTCCTCCAGAGTGTTATTTCACATGTTTCAGGAAGCTCCCACCCTTGAGGGGCATGGCTTGGGTAATTCCCAGAAGCCACGACTAAACCTGACTTGTACATGTCAGGTTCAGTCTGTCCACCCTATTAACCTCAAGCGTCTGGAACAAAAAACCCAGAGACAGACACAGGTGGGTGATGACAAGGGTTCAATAGTTAGCTGGAAGCATTTCTTTATTAAAGAAGTTTCACAGGGTTACCAAAAATATGAATAATAAAGAGGGGAGAGAAAAAGAAGTCTGTTTGATCTATTGACTTCAGATTCTTTTCCTAGTTGCAAATTTGGAATGTTCTTTTCTGTTCATACAAGTTCAGCAGTCTGGTTTTCCTGGCATTTCACATGTTGGAGACTGCAGGAATCATCCTAGGGAGGGGTTTTCGAGGCTTGATGTGATCTGGGATCAGAAGAGCCCCTCCCTTCAGGAAGACTTTTCTAGCCTGGCCTACCTGCCAGAAATAATCTGTTAGGCTTTTCTATTCATAATGTTACCCCAGTTTCAGTAATCTGGATTCAGATATTCTTTTAATGCAGATTAGAAATGGATTTTCTGAATTAATCTTTTGTCATCATTTGGAAAGTGTATCTTATCTGCTCACCCTCGGAGAACTATGGTGGTTGGGCTTTTCCACAAATGCTGCCCCAACTGGGATTGCTAGACTTTAGGATTTGATCTGAAGTTTTAGAGTTTTTTACCATTTTCAGGGGAAGGAGTAAAAGCTCAGTGCAAGAGGCCAGAACCAAGGGTATGGAGGGCAAGAAGCTTTCTCCCTTGACCAGAAAGTTTCAGTGTTGTCTACTTGAGGAAAGGGCATGAAATACTACATTTCATGCCCTCTCCTCAAGTAGACAACACTGAAATGTTGTATCTTGCTTGGTTAACTGCCATCTTCTCTATTACTGGATGTCTCTGGCCTCCACTTACCTCCCTGATCTGCTAGTGACCCCCCCCTTTTACCCCCAGGCTCTGTCTCATAGTTTGGAATTTGAGTCTCAGGAGATCTGGCAACCCTAGTTTGTTCCAAGTCAGGGCCAGAGTGGTCACTCAGAAGCCAAAAGGCAGTTTGGCACCACTCCAAACTTCAGTGCTTAGCTGTTTCTTATAAAATTGTGGCTGGGACTGTCAAAAAAGAGTAATCTGAAACATAAGACTATTTTATTAACTGTGGACTTAGGCAGTTTCTGGTAGAGTGCTTAAAGAAGAAGCCCATCTTGCTGTTTCTTCATTCTTGTAGAAGCAAAGGCTATAAAAACAGACTGGGGAGATTAGCCATAGAATTGGAACATCATCAACACTGCAGAAAGTAGTCTCTGAAAAATAAATTAACCACATTGATTTCAGTTTTTGTTTTGGAGAAACTTGAAACTTTTAATAAACACTCAATTTGTATGTGGTGTGTTAAAATGTGGTAGTTGAGTTCTTACAAAATTTGGATTTAATTTTTTTTTAAATCCAAATTTACATCTTTTTTTGCAAACCTTGCTAAGGTCCAGTTTACCTATTGTGTTATCACCAGTATTCTCTTTAAGCTGCGCATCTGAGTGGCACAAAACGCTGGGAAGCCAAGTTCCACTTGGTGTTCCCCAAAGTCCAGTGCTTATGTGTATGACATAATCGCTGTGCATCCAGAAAAGATGACAGAACACAAAGCTACAAAACCATAAAAGTTGTGAGAGACTCATGCCAAACCACAGGTCAGTCCAGTTGTGAGATGAGGTGTCTTGGGTGGTGGTGGGTGCAGATGAGACTGTGTACCTGCCAGCCACTGAGTCCACATTCTCCCTTTTGCTGCATTCTTCTAGTTTTTCAGCTCTGTTGTGTGAAATAGAGCAGCAAGGTGGAATGGAACAAAGAAGCCAAGAGAAGCAGTGCCCTGCTCTGCCCTGCCCTGCTGCACTATTTCAAAACAGTGCAGTAGAGCTAGAAGGAGCAGGCAGGTAAACTGGGCAACTTAGAGGAGAGAGAGGTAGCAGTGGAGATGAGAAAGAGGGCTGCCGCTTTTCCCTCTCACCTCCTCACTTATGTACAGAGTTGTGGATATGGTTGACAGTCTAAGAGCCATTGTTGCTTTCACCAATGCGAGAAAGCAGTGTGTTGGCTGAAGGGGTGGAATTAGTGATGGGGGAGTCAGCATGGGGGAGATATCAGGTACCATGTTCCTTTAGACTGAACTTTCACAGTGGGTACCATATAGAATTGTCGTCTTCAAATGCCTTTTTCCAGGCTAACATTGATATACATGTTGTCTTACAATCAAGGATCAGCTGCTTTCAAGGCAAGCCTGTTCTTTTCTGAATGTACTATCTTTATACATGTGAAAGAGAAGACCTTTGGGATCTTGAACCATATCTTCTTATAAGACTGATTGAATTAAAGGAAACATGTACAATTTGTCAGCTGACATTGACTGCACTGTGTGGCGTGAATGTACTGAAACAATTTGACTGATTGTACTGAATATGCTGAAAGAATATACTGAAACAATTTGACTGATACACTACAATGTCTGGGCCCTAAAAATGGCTTTGGCTGGCACCAGAAAGACCTTGTTGTATGGAAGCCCCAAGTAAATTTCCTTGAGAATGTTCCACAAATGCAGGATTTGTTTATCATATGGAAGGAGTCGAAAGGTTCTGGCTTATTACTTCAAAGTGAGCATCAAAGCTAGGCTGCATGAAACAAATTTCTCTCTCTCTCTTCTTGTAATCATATTATTTAGTAATGTCAGGTTTAAAATACTGGTCCTTGTGAAATAATTATCAGTTGCAACTGAAATGAGAAATTTGGAAGAAATTATTTTAAATGTATCCCACCAAATGTATCCCAACATACAACATGTTGCGATGCAAAAAAAAAAAAACTACTTGATTTTAAATGGTAACTACCAAAACAAAGGGGGGGCACAACCTGCAGCCGTCATTCATTGGCAGTTTTATACTGGAGGCATTACTATCTAAAATGTGGTGTTCGTAATATTAACGCAATAAAATTGGAATTCAGAGCCCACCATCTGTTCCTTTCATGTGAAGTGTCGGCTCAAAACAGAATAAATAATAACACTTTAGATCCCAGAACAGATGACTTTATATCTTTGTGCCAAAGTTTGCACTTTGATAGGATGACATTCTGAGGAGAAGTCTTCAGTGCCTGGCATAATGGCTGGAAAACTATCAGTTTGGAAAGATGACCTTGCCAAAGTTGCCTCTGGCTCCAGCAGGTTCATTTTCATCCCGACTCACTCTCTCTAATTCAGTGAACCCCCTAAGCCATATGTCCTATACTGTACATTCTGAAATCCAAACCAAAGCATTGTGCTTCTTTAATCAAGCTGAAATACACCTTGAGCAGGAGCACAAGCAGAGTTTGTGCTCCCTAGTTTATCAATTTATATCCCACCTTCTCTAAGGAACTGAAGGCAGCTCACAACATCAAAATGCATATAAAATACATTTTTAAAGTACATACTGTACATGATATTACAAAACCACTATCCCCCTCAAAAGCTAGGTGATATGGAAATATTTTAAGCCTTGCAGGAACTGCTATACAGACAGGGCTGATTAAAGATCCTCTGGAAGCATGTTCTCATGTGCCACAATTGGTTTTTCACTGCCATCCCTTTAGTCTCAGTTGGTGGTGGAACTCTTATGAGGTACAACTAGGTATAGTCTATAGCACTTACCATGTCACATCAAAGAAATCCAAAAGGAAGCCCTCTCAACTGGATTTGACAGTACTAGGTGTGCATATTGCCGGAAAAAAACCCCGGGAAAATCCGAGTACCAGAAGTGGGCCATTTACAAGATGCCATTCTGAGAATGGGCCAAAATGCATGGAAAAGTCCTATACGAGAACTGCGCCCGTCCCAAGCTCGGACACAGTCCAACCACAGGTATGACAGCTGTTTTTCTCAGAGCTGGGTGTGCACATTGCAGGAAAGGCAGTCCGGGAACTTTGGAGTACCCGGGGTGGGCCATTTCCACCAGGTCCCAGTCTGTAAATGGGCCAAAATGCATGCAAAATCCTAAAACCTCAGTTGTGGATATGGTTGACAGTCTAAGAGCCATTGTTGCTTTCACCAATGCGTCTGTCACAGAGAAAGCAGTGTGTTGGCTGAAGGGGTGGAGTTAGTGATGGGGTCAACTGCTGCTGGAAGTGAAAGGAAAGTACAGTGCTGCAAAGAACAATACTGCATAGGAACCTGGAACGTCAGATCTATGAATGTAAGCTAGATGTGGTCAAACATGAGATGTCAAGACTGAACATCGACATCATGGGAGTTAGTGAACTAAATCAGTCAATCAATCACTAGTATTTATATACCGCTTTTCAACACCAAGTTCACAAAGCGGTTTACAGGCAAATAATAACATTAAAGTTAAATGGCTCCCTGTCCCAAAAGGGCTCACAATCTAAAAGAATGGAGAACACCACCAGCAACAGCCACGAGAAAGACACTGTGCTGGGGTGAAGAGGGACAATTGCTCTCCCCCTGCTAAATATAAGAGGACACCACTTGAAAAAGTGCCTCTTGCCCAGTTAGCAGGACAGGAATGGGAGAATTTAATTCAGATGACCATTACATCGACTGTTGTGGGCAGGAATCCCTTAGAAGAAATGGAGTAGCCTTCATAGTGAACAAGAGAGTGGGAACAGCAGTACTGGGTATAACCTCAAAAATGATAGAGTGATTTCCATTTGGATCCAAGGCAAACCTTTCAACATCACAGTAATCCAAGTCTACGCCCCAACCACTGATGCTGAAGAGGAAGAAGTTGACCGTTTCTATGAAGACCTACAACACCTAGAATTAACACCAAAAAAAGATGTCCTTCTCATCATAGGGAATTGGAATGCTAAAGTAGGCAGTCAAGAGGTAGTAGGAATAACAGGCAAGTTTGGTCTTGGAGTACAAAATGAAGTACAAAGTACAAAGACTGATAGAGTTTTGTCAGGAGAAAACATTAGTCATAGCAAACACCCTTTTCCAGCAACACAAACGGCGACT